>QUSF01000262.1:82248-121212 GCA_003676055.1 Chloebia gouldiae
TCAGCAGGGACACTGAGCTCTGGGTGCCCAAATCACAGCAGGGACACTGAGCTGTGGGTGCCCAAATCACAGCAGGGACAGTGAGCTCTGGGTGCCCAAATCACAGCAGGGACACTGAGCTCTGAACTACTTTTTTTTTTCTTCCAGATAGGACTTCTTTTGTCTGACCAGAAGAATAAAAGGCTGGATTTGGGGCACCCACAGTCCACAGATTAGTCTGCCACATATAAGCAAGAGGAGGGAGGAAGGGAGACACTCACAAAACCCACACGTTAAGTGGCTTGGCTGAAGCTGTTGACTGCAAAGAATTAAAAATCCATTCTGTAACAAGGGAAACTCTGGACAAACAAAACAAGTTTTCATTAATGAGTCCTGAATTTGTCTCAGCTTTGGGGTTTTGTTGCTGTCAAGGCCTTTCCAAAACAATCCTGAGGGTTTTTTCTCCTCTAAGTACCCTAGACAAACAGAGAAAAACTCCTTTCTGAAGCTCTGGTGAAGCAGTACTGCATCATTCCACATCACAACTGCTGGAAAACTTTCGTGGTAGGAAAGAAAAGCTCAGTTTAATGAATACTACAGCTGTGAACATTTTACACCCAAAATGAATGCAGTTCTGCACACAAAGGCACTGATTTGGTTTGGAAACTGTCAGCCACAAAAGGAAAGTAACAAGGGAAAATCAGTGTGTAACAACCATTGCAAGGGAAGGCTGCACAGCATCTGGCAAGAGCCACGTGAGAAAAGCCACCTCCTTCCAGATGGAAGGAAGCTCCTCAGAAAGATGGATTTTACTTCATCAGCCCAAAATGTGGGTACTGCAGCTGGGGGTGCCTCTGAAGAACTCGGGTTTGTGCCTCCCTCCACAGTAGGCTCTGCACACGGGGCTGAGCAGGGATTTGCAGCCTCGTGCTGACAACAGCTCTGGTCATGCTTAGCTTGAAGCTTAAAGAGAGTTTATGGAGTGATTCCTTCAGCCAAACTGCACAGAGCTCCTGCTCCCACCAGCAAACAGCCAGGGCAAGGCAGGCCAGACTCCTGCAGCAAAACAAAGCAGCAGAGGACGTGGCAGAACACGAGCCTGCACTGGGCCTGTTTACACACCATTACATGTGTGTAAATGCTGCAATGCTTTGGAGTTCAAAGCCAGACGGGCCCAGAAACACCCACTTCCATCAGCTGCCACCATCCACGGCAGCCACAGGCTCCTGAAGTCACCTGGCCAAAACATTATTTTTGCTGAACATTTTTCTGCAGGAAGACAGAATTTGAGCCCAGCACATGCATCATGTTCCAAACATTACATCCCAGCCATGAAGATCAAAGCTTTGGGACAGCTGGAAGAGCCTGTCTGGCTACAGACAGCCAAGAAAAAAGGTCAGAGGTAACAGAAATGCTTTTTGGCTTCCCATTATCCATGTCTTGCTTCTTCCAGAACAATCCTAAGCCAGGCTGATGTGGAACAAAGCTTGCAATGAGACTAAAGTGAAGAAAAATTACATTCCTGGCTGCTTTAAGAGGAGCCACTTCTTGTGTGGACCATTCTAAAGACAACAGCAAGATGTATTTAAGGGTTCTCCTTCACAACAGAGGGGACCCAGGACCACTCCAGGCAGCAGCAAGGACAGTACCAATCCCATCAGCAGTCAACACAGCCCACTTCTCCAGCCCCAGCCCTGCTTTGCTGAGCTCAGAACAGCTTAGGGCTGCTCTTTTTTCAAAAGGAAGATGTGCAAGTTCCCTGTATGCACAGAAGGACAAACCCAGACGTGAGCAGCCCCACTCACCCCGGCAGAAGTCCATGAGGATCAGCACTTCCCACACGTCCCCACTGCTGACTGAGTTGATGCTGGAGTCGATGTAGCCCACAATGTTCTTGTGGCCAGACAGATCCCGCTGCAAGACAGACAAATTCACACATGGACCAGCCCAATTCACACATGGACCCTCCTCACCCTCACTTCCCACGAGCCACCCCAAAGGCACCAGAGACAGGGAGACAAGAGAATACAGCAGCACGTGCAACCCAAGTAAACAAGCTTTGTGAGCACAGCTAAACCTTTGATGTAAGATCTAATCTCTTCTTTTCCAACACAGCCCAAAGCTTCCCTGCACTATCACAAACTACAGCAGTTCACTTAAAAGGTATTAACCTAATTTAAAGCTACTGCAGAAATCACACAGAATTGCTACAGGTAGGAGTTTCTGATATGAAGATCATCCACCCCAAACCTGTACCTCGTGTGGCAAATTCACAAAATGGGGATTTTGTGAATTCCCCACCTGGCAGCTGCTCTAAACGCTCATCAGTATCTCTGAATACAACTTCAAAAGTGGCACTTCCATGTTTACCATGCTGCAAACGAGATTAGGCAAATTTATTTGGATCATCTCCATTTTGTCTTTGTTTAGGGAAGCTAAGTTTGAAACAGCTATTAAAAATAGCTATGCCATCATATAAATCCTTGTGGCCAATAATCCAGAGAAACATCCCAGAGCTTATTACAAACTCTTTACATTTCAGAAACCCTGGCAGCAGCTACCCCACAAATACTGTTTTAATCTACCAGCCTCAGCGATGCAGAGATAACCTTCATCCCGACCCACAGGATCAGAAGATGCTGTGATACAGATTTATCTCAGGATGGAGGTCTGCCACTCATGCACTGATTTCAGTTCAGAGATATCAGAACCATCAGCCTTTTCTCATCAAGTTTAAAAGGCTGAAGACTTGAGATCTCAACTGAAGACTGAGAGACTGAATTCCAACATCCCCAGCCATGCTCGCATCTTCTGCCCTTCCTTTTCCCACTAAGCCTTGCAGTTCTCCCCTCATTTTCCTGTTTTTTTCAGGTACCAGGCTTTCCTTCTCCACTGGACAGGAACTTTTGAGAAGAGGTCAGTACCCAAGTCCAGAGGTCAGCTCTCCCCACACAAAAGCCGTTTTTGCTAGGAAAACGCACAGTTTGTGTCCTGATGCCGCAGGGCTCGCAGGCAGAAGGTGGCCAGGCTCCCACCCCCTGCACTCCAGCCTGGGCCCAGCACAGAGCAGGGACTCACCATGATCTGGATCTCTCTCTTGCAGACCTGCAGGTCGTACTCGTTATTGACGTACATCCTCTTCAGGGCACACTTCACCCCATTGCTCGTCCTCACCAGGAACACGATTGCAAAGCCACCTGTGGGGACACAAAATCACCTGGTCATGGGCAAGAAACCTCTTTGCTCCCAACGCTGGCCCTGCCAGGGGAGCACAGCTGGGACAGGGAGGGCCCTGAGCAGCTCCCACCACCCCACAGTGGGAATTCTCCTTCCCGTGCCCCTTTCCAGAGCTCCCAGCTCTGCCTGCACAGTTATCTCCAGGAACTCAAAGGGATCCAAGGGGGTAATCTTCAATTAATGGCAATGAAGTTAACACTTAAGATCTCCATAAAAACAAGCAATTACACCAGTTCCTGGTCCTGCCAGACAGTCCTGCATTGCTCCATTAATTCCCATTATGAAGAAGAAAGCTGGAGGAAGGCAATGCTGCCTTGGACAGAAATCAGAGCTACAGATCCCCCACTGAACCACCAAAGGCCTAAACTTAAAAGGCTCTGCAACTTTGAAGCTTAAGTTGCATTACAAAGCTGATGTGTGCAAGAAGCAGAAGAAACATCTCCCACACGCGGTTTGATGTCAATGCTTTTAAATCAGGACAGAAGAACAAGAGAAAAACCCAATTCATTCTGTGGTCATTGCTATTAGTAAAGTCAGGATTCCCAGGATAAATGGACTTGTTTCAGATGAAAGCCTTTCATCTCTGTCAGCTCTCTATCCAAATACACAGGTTCACATTTGCAGTCCTGGCAGAAATAGGAAGCTGATGGAGGATGGAGGGGTAGAGGCAGCAAAAGTTTCACACTTGGCTCTGGAGATGGGAATGAATTTGGGCAGAGTGGTACAGACCCCAGCAGCCACAAGTGCTGCTCACTGGTGAGAAGGGAGGCACAGTGACAACAGCACAAGCCCAACAGCACCTTACACTGCACACAGATTTCCTTCATGTCCAAAGACTCATACAGGCCCAGCTCACGGGTGATTTATGTGTCAAGAAGTCCCACTACAAGGGGAGCAGCAGCTACACACCACAGAACCCAAGTCACATCCCAAAGAATTCCCCTTTTCTTCACAGGCTGCCAGAAACCAGCAGACCCCAGCACACAGAGTTCCACAGATGTGTTTGTGCTCATGGTTATTCAGCACTTGCACAGGTTGCCCCATCAAGTGACAAACAAAGCCACACTTGGGGAAAATTTACTGACCAGAAATGAATGAAAAAGAGCAAATAACCAGACAACACCGCTGTGTTTAATGTACAACTCTCCCTGGCTGTTTTCAATAGCTTTTATGACATTACAGTTCCTCCTCCACCTCGACACAGGTAACTCACCTGCCAGCACGGGACCTGCTCAGCAGGAATCTCTCCTGGCAGGCAAACCCCTCAGCTTTACTCAGCACAATCTGCCTCAGGAACTAGAGCAGGCTTTCCAAAGAAGCCCCACTGTCTCTTAGAAGCAGCCCCAGCAGAAAGATGGGACAGAAAGAAAAAACAAAACAAAAAAAAACCACCACTCCTCCTCCCTTCCCCCCCCCCCCCCAAAAAAAAAAAAGCATCAAGATTTCAATTAAAGGTCTTGAAAACTATAGCCAGGCTGCAAAATGGACACTCAAACTGAGAAAGGTGGGACGTGGCCCTGGGATGCAGCACATCACAGCTGCTCAAACCCCCTCAGAGCTCTGGAGGGGCCTCCGTGCAGAGCGCTCGATTCAGACCCAAAAATAACCCTGACTCTCCCTGAAGCTGCTGCAAGCTGAGGATCTCAAATTACAAGTCATCTTTAAGAGCTTCTGAACCCACAGCAGTAGCCGTATTGTTCTCCCCAGCCACGTTTGTCTTGTTTTTGGAGAACAAATCTGCACATCCCGCTGTGACTCTTCATCCCAAAGGGAGGCAGTGGAAAAGAGTAACACAGCACTGCACTGATTCTTCTTCCCGCTCCCATAACCCACAATGGAGCCAGGAAGAAATAAGGGACCACAACCAACACAATTTTCCCAAACCCTACTTTGCTAACAGCCTATATTTTTCAGAATAATTGGAGAGATCAGGTTTGGAATACTTTTTTTTTCCATTTTCTGTACAGTATTTCCATAGATCTCAGAAAAATACTACAGAAAAAGTTGGGTTTTTTTAATTAAAAAGAAAAACAAACACCAAAGAGTTGGTTTTTCAAAGTTTATTATAATCTCAGCCATTCTCAAAACTTTTTGGTAATCATAAGACTTCTGGGTTTTCCTCCCCCCAAAATGAGGAGTCACCCAGGAGAAGTCCCTGCTCCACCCCAGGGGCTCAGTTCCCTTTTCCCAGCTCTGGCCAGGCCAGCAGGATATGGGATCTCTGTTTACAGTGCTGTGCTCAGCAGAAAGAAACACGAGCTGAGCAGCAAAAATTGATCACTTAAACTTTTTTTTTTTTTTTTTTTAATACAGCAGCTTCACTAACCTCAAGAACCTCCTCCTGCTCCCAGCCTTTGCTTCAGCTGAGTGGGACTGGAGCCTCTTCAGACCAACTGCTAATGCCTCATTCACAGGTCCCTTCCCTCTACCAGGATCCTGGGCTAATTAATTAACAAAGTCACCTCCAGAGCACCTCGTTAGAGCATGCACATCGTGCACAAGCCAGCTGGCACAGAAAACTACAGTCTGTGCAAGGGAGAACACAGATAAAGCACCCTGAGAGCTCAGGGCAAAGAGACCTCCCAAATGCCCCAAATGGTCAGCATCATGCTGGAAACCACACATTTACCTCATCTTTTAACTGCTGACAGCTGCTTAACCCTTCCTCCCTGCCCCCTGCACATCTACACCACCCCCTCCTCTGCCTCAAGGGCCCTCAGCTTCCAGAGCTCCAGACCACAACCAATTTCTCCCTCGTAATTCCAGTCCAAATAAACCTGGGTGAAGTTGAAAGGAAACAGATCGAAGACAAATTTACAAGCAATTAGGATGAAGCCCTGCCAGATGCACATTACAGGACCATTTACAGAGAACAGCAAGACAACAGCCTGGCACTGCCAGCTCCAACAAAACGATGATCATCCCGGGATCTGAGCAGCTCAGGAGCCTGGGCTACACCGTGCCCAGGGAGGGTGGGTCACACACAGGCACAGCTTAGAGGCACAGGTATTCCAGGCCCCAGGAACATCCCCCTGTCTCTGCTGGTAAAGCCTCTTTCCCAGTACACGTGTGGAAAGCAAGCGCACGAGACCAGTGCAGGATTCAGCTGCAACAGAATGAATAAATCCAGAAACTTGCAAGTGCCAGGAGGGACAAGAGCAAGAGCTAAGCCTGAGAGTCACCTCAGAGGACAGTTCTCCTCTGCACATGTGCCTCTGATAAGGTTCTGAAGGAAATCCAACTCTCTTCCCACATCAGCCAGCAAAAGCTAAAAACCCTTCCCATTTTAAAACATGAGAAGTTATTTCTGTGCTCACCCTTAAGACATATTAATATTGCTGAGCAACCAGCACTGGGATCACAGTCAGCTCACAACCACCACCAGCTACAGGGGTTTCTCTGGGGAAACTTTTTTCGTGTCTCTCTGGCACTTTAGGCCTGCCTGAACTGCATGGAAACATGGTTATCATGCTGCACACTGCTGCCTGACTGTTGTTCTTGCTAAAAGGTTTTAGGATAAGCTGAAAAAATACTGGGAAGTTCCAATTATCTCCAGTCAATACAGATGCCAAAGCAATTTTCCATGCAGGTTTGTGTCAGGGCACTGGCCAGCTGCCAGCTCTGGTAGTTATGTTTTCAGCCCTTCTGTAATTTCAGCAGGATGCACAACTCCTCCCAGCCAGGCAAGTAGTTCTGGACTAGGTAAGAGCAGCTGCACGTGATCCCCCCAGCTCCTCCAAGGTAAGGAGATATCTGTGCTGAGCTCAAGGGATTCTTGCTGGAATCCTCCTGCAGCCAGCAGTGCCAAGCGAGCACAGCACTGCTGCTGCTGCACGGGACTCGCACCAGCGGAGCCCCTCACTGCTCTGCATGCAGACAGCCCACTGTGCTTCAGCACTGCAGCTGAGGGCAAGCCAAGCGCTGCTCAGATGTCCCCAAAACTGCCCCGGGAACATTCAGCCTCCAGGGACAGCCAGCCAGGCATTTTAAGCTCCAGCTGTACCAGCAGGCACTTAAAATTAAGTGCTCTGCTGAACCAGGCACAAAGCCACCCCATTTGCACAATTCCGATACTCACTGATCCTTATCCATCAAGAATTATGTCATATTTTGCCTTATCTCACCAGCCAGAAGAACTTCCTTAGCACTTACCTCCCTAAGTACAAGGGCAGGCTCACTCAGGTTTTGTTTTTCCCCCCACAGTCAGGATGCTGTGATGCAGCTACAGGAAACCCACAGAGAGTCCCTTGAACGGGGTGTTTCCAGCTCACCATTCCCAAAGCCTTACTAAAACACAGTAACGTTGTTTTCCCCCAGTCACAGACACTGCACATCCTCACCTGGCAACACCAGAACCATTTTCTCTCTGCTCATGTCCTGAGGAAGCCATCCTGAACCTCTGGCTCCTCTAACTGGAGCAATATACAGTCATTCAAAAAAAGAAAAGAGTTTTTCTCCAAGGTGTGTACATGCAATAGTCACTCCTTTCAACCCAAGCTATTCTGTGATGTGATTCTTGATCCTAAAGCACCAATGTTTTTGGGCATCTTTTCTAGAGACTCGGGTGCCCTGGGATCCTGTCCTCTGAGCAGCTGGAGCTGCAGAGACCCCAAAAAAACCTTCCTGTGACTGCTGGAAGTGTCACTGGGACCCCACCAGGAGTCTCGAGGAGACTCCCCAGCAGCTGCTATAAAAAGCACCACACTGTCCCACAAACCCAGCAGTGACGGGGAGGAGAGCCAAGGAAAGCAGTCCCACTGATCCTGCTCGTGCCACCATCTGCTGTGACCCTCCCCACGAGTAAATATTTGCTGGTGTATTTTAATATGGGCTTTTTTTCAATAATAGCTCCCCATGATTTGCATTAGGATTACAGTGCTATTTTTGTGGCTATTAATCTGCACCAATGTATTCTTTCTGCTGCCTTTATTCCACTCTTCCATTGCCCAGCAGGAGGGTATTGCTGCACATACCTGCTGAAAACACACCATTTCAAATCGAATTTTCCCCGTTTTTACGCCACTTCTGAGCTCTTTGTTTCCAGGACAGGGTATTTCACTCCAAATTAAGCTTTCTGTTCCAGCATTATTCCTCGTTATTACTAAATGTGCCCACAAACCAGAGGCAGCACTGTGAAGTGTTCTACTGTGATACATAACTAGGGGTTGGAATGAACAGGATCACTGCACATTGCTTTTTCTGCTTTATGAAGCATCTGCAACACCTTTAAAGTCACAGTGTGTCAGCATTAACATCTTTGCAGAAAAATACAACTGCCTCATTTTGTTTGGAAAGTAATTTGGGGCATAATTCAGAAGGCACAGTAATGAGGCAGACTTTGCATTAGGGCTGTAATATCCAAGATGATGAAAATACCAAAGGAAGTGAAGACAACACTGGTACAACCCATGATTTACTGAGTTCAACCTGGAACATTATCTCTGCTCCCCCTTCCTTTGGATGGAGACAGTCAGAAACACAAGCAATTTGCAAGTAATTTCTCTGTTCTTCAAGCATGCTGTTAAAAATGATGTTACTGGGGTGGAAAAACCTGTGATTTAACAGAAAAGGGCAAAAAGCTTAGAACTTGACCAGAGAACGTTTGGGTCAGTTTGCCAACACCACTGAGAGCAGCAGGGTGAGCTGCAGGCCCTGCTCACCCAGCTCACCCCTCCCTGAGACCTCCTCTCACACAGCAGCTCTGCAGCCTGGCTCCAGAAAGCAAAACCTGCACCTTCAGGTGGTCCCAGCCCAGAGCTGACCCCTCAGACCACAGCATGTCCTGTAAGAGACAGCAGCAGGTCATCCCGACAGGATGGGACTGAAGGCTCAGCCTCTCCTGACACCTCGGCTATGGCAGAACATGTTTCCAACAGGAAGAAACATTTTCAGAGGTTTCCCAGCACTGCCAGGTACCACAAAGGATTCCACCCAATGCAGCCTCTCTCTGGCAGGACTGACCCTGCCCACAGTCCCTCCCAGCACCTCTTCTAAGCTGCATTTTCACCACTCTACTCACACGCCCCACGTGCCTGCAGCAATTTATTCCTGGGTGCTGTCACTCCATCACCACCACAACTCGCCAAAATCTCCACTGGATTTCAACCCCAAGCTGTTCCCTACACGCCAGTGTAGCTATAACCCATCTTTTCTCCACAGCCTCCTGGTTGGATGCTATCCAGAGTCTTTTCCAGATGATCCAGCACAAGAAGGCTAGAGGGACTCAAAGCAGTGGTGGTTGTACTAGTGTTCTCCTTTGTGTTTGCATTTTGTTGTTTTAGTACTACATGTTGGAGAGACACGACACTTGGGGTTTGGGATTTAATTAGTGCCTGTGAGTCACTCTCCCACCCAATTCCATAATCCTCTGGTTACAGTAGGGTATTTACATGCCATTTTATATCCATATAAGTGAAGATTATTCACCCTCAAGCTGCAGGCACAGAAAACAGTCTGTCCTAAGGCACAGGCTTGCATCACCTCTCGAGAGCACATGGACAAAACCAGTGTTGGTTCCCCATAACCCAGGCTAAAACCCCAGGATTTTCTGCACCTGGGCCAAACTGGGCCAAGAGTCAGCACAAAGCACTGGCAGGGTGTGCTCAGCCACAGGCTCACCCACAGCCACAGATGTAAGTGGCACCTGCACAACTGTCTGAAGGTGGTGGGGGGACACTCAGGACCCACCACACACACAAACAACAGCAGCAGGCTCTGCTCCAGCAGGGCCTGAATGTGGATCTCCTGGTCTTACTACACCCAAATGTCTGTAAACAGTGCATGTGTTTGTGTACATGTGTGTTATAAACCAGAGTCCAGTTCTGAACGAGAACAAAACAAACCCTCACTCCCTGCCAACAGCCTCCCCAGCTGAGAAGAGCAGATAATGACACTAAATTAAACAGGGCCTCTCTCAGCCCTGATTTTCTACCTCAAAGGAAATAACAAGCTTCACTTAGCTGGTTTTTGTTGTGTAAGTCCCCTGACTTATGTAGGCATAACAGTGCCAAGTTGAAGGGACTGCTTTGATTTAAAGCCTGTCCCAACATCTCCCAGAGCAGTACTGCAAGGAGCTCTCAGTGCCTGACCTCACCATACTCACCTGAACAAGGAGTTAAGCACACTAAAACCAAACAAAAATCTGGGTGGTTCACTGAGCTTCCAGCTGTGACTTTGCTCCTCTGGGCTGATTCCACTGTCCCTAAGCAGCCCTTTAAAAGGTTTCATCCTGGAGCAGAGATAGAACTGCTCTGGGAAACTTATCAAATCAGAGCTTGAAACATCAACCGCCAATTAAATAGTCTGAACATTTAAGTTTCATCTTGAGGGCAAAAGAGAAAGGGCACACCACTAACTCCAGCTGAAAGAGCTTTGTCTGTGGAAGGAGCAATGGTCACAGTAACTCAAATTTCAGCCCGGTTCTGCCCATTTTAATTGGCTGTAGGAGGCAATCAGAGCTCCAGAACTGCAGGGAAAGTAGACAGCACCTAGATAAAGCATAGAGGACATCTAGTATTTCATGACAGGAAACCTGAAACGTGCACAGTATCAGGAGAATCAGCTGAATCCTGCATCTGCCCAGATGGAAAGTGAGCTAAGAAAGTATTTTTGCAACAAGATCAGGAATTTAATAGTGAATATACTCTAAAGAAGATTGTAACAGTTCTAAATGTAAAAAGTCAGGAGAGCTCAGAGTGAACATACAAGAAATGCAGCTATTTTGTGAGTGCTACTTTAGTTGAAGAGACAACACAAGGGACACAGACACAGGTTGTGTGTCAAGCCAGCCAAGGACAGAATCCTCCTGGCATAGGACAAACTCTTGAAGAATATTCAAGTTTTGCTGGGCAAATCACCAGCTCCCCTTCCCTCCTTGCAGAGCAATGTGCTCAGCTTGTTTCCTGCTGGGGCTTCCCAGGCTTCATCCTACTGCCAGAGGAAAGCAGTGCTGGGAGACTGAGGTGGATTCTGTGCTCACCCAGTCCATATTCACAACAGCAGCAGCTCTGAGCAGGGCAGGTAGCAACTCACTGCTTCACTGTCCATAGCAGGGAAATACATGTCAGCCCTACAGAGAGCCCAGCACCTGCCCACACAAAATGCAACTGGGACTCCATGAGAGGCGGGAAGAAAAAGGGAAAAAACCGAAACAACCAGCTCCAAAGATAGCCCCAGAGTCCACCAGACAGCACCCATCATCAGGGCAAAGGTCTGCTCCCAAGAGAGCAGAACAGCCCGGGCAAAGCCCTGCTTATCTCAAACCCTTCTCACTCCCAGCTCCAGAAAGCAGCAGCTCTTCCAGCTCCAGCACTGCTTAAGCTTTAGGCTTTAAATACCACCAGGAAAACTTTAACAGAACATCCAGCACATCTGAGCAAAGGACTTCTCCTCAGGTAAAACAAAGGCTTAAGCTTACACAGAGTTCGTGGGTCAGCCTCTCAGCCAGGGGAAAGTAGGGCCATAGTCAGCCCTACAGAGATTTACCACAGCTGAGAATCCTAATGTGATTATCCAATATTACCAACATAATTATAGGGCCCTTGCTTAATGTCACTGCTGCAATATCTAGGCCATGACAGGACAGATTTAGATTTACAAGCTCCACCCTCTCCTTTTAAATAGGCAGGATGTCACCATGGTTAATGTTGGTGTGGCAGCCCCAGCCAGGAGTGCCTGAACTGTGCAAAATAATACGGCCAGGAACCTCATCAAACACACACCAGCACAGCCTTTGCCTCTCCTGATTTCAGAAGAGCAAGACTGACTGTCTAGGGATTGTGGCAGTTTTAGGAGTGAACATTCAGTCTATCAGCTATGATGCTCACATCGGCAAACAGACACAAAATAATTATACAGTTAGAGACATTTTCACTGCATGGACAACATGGGAAAAGCATAACTGCCTCTTGTCATTTCCCTGGGGATTTATTTTGATAGAGCCGATTTAAAACCATTCAGCTTCATTTCTTTGTATGTTTCAGGACCCCCATCTCATTACAGACCTCATGGAGACACCTCACTCCCCACACAATCCTCCTGCAACTCCCAGAACAAAACAGGAAGCTGTAAATCACAACACAGCAGAGAAGAGAGGGGAAGGAAATTAATCTCTGCCATGCAACAGCATTTTAGAAGCCTAAAATAATCACTGGGCTAGATCCAGGCTGTGCATTAAACCCACACTCTTGTCAGAAGCTCCAGTCCAAGGGCAGCAGCAGCCTGGCACTCCGAGAGCAGCCCAGACACCCCAGCTCAGGAGTATTAAAGTCTCCCAGTATTTGCAGTATTTGTGACAGCAACTTCCCAACGAGCAGCAGCTCACTGGAGGCGATGGCACCGTGCTGCCTGTCACAGCAGGAAGCACGTTTAGGTGTTCACGTGGGGAGATTTGCTGGGCATGTGCTCTGCTGCACAGCCCCGTGCATCCACTCCATTACTCCCTGACGGGCACACTTGCAAAACCAAAGCTGATGGAACAGTGTTTTATTGCTATGCAGCAAGACACGCTGCCTCCAAATAGATTACTTGGCAAGGCAGACTCAGTCCCTCTCTATTGTAACAATTTTAGTCCTTGAACTTCCACTGTAAGCCCGAAAAAAAATAAAAATTAATGGGTCATGAATAACTCACAGCTTAAAAAAAATTTAAAAGAATCATTTGTTTAGTTATCAGTCAGCCCTTTAAAAAGCACATTTCAGCTGCTATTATTCCCAGCAGCTGCTAATAGCATCTGAGCCCTTGTTCATCTCCAAGTGAAATTAGCACTGGCATCAACATGCTGCGGAGCATGACGGGCTCTGAGCGAACACGGCTGGAACTGCAAAGGCAGCAAGAAGCTGCAGCAACTGCAGGCAGCTGAAGAGCTTCCCTGGAAAGGCAAGAAGCCCTGAATCACTCAGCAGGAGAGGAGAGCAAAAAGCAAAAGGAGTGGAGCAGAGAGCAGGTTGTAGCTGGAGGTGTAGAGGAGGAAGAAAGCAGGATGAAGGCCAGGCTGGGACTAACGGGGCTGGCTTGCGAGGGCCAGGCAGAGCAGGCCCTGGAGAGGTGTCACGGTGACAGCACAATCCATTTGGGAAGCACCCATGCAAGGATCCCAGGGCAGCCCAGGGCAACAGACAAGTCAGCACTTAGGAATTGTGACGGCAGCATTTGGGAATTCGGATTCCTAGGGCAGCACCCAGACCCGCTCCTGAGCAGAAGCACAACTCCACACATCCCAGAAGAGCCCGTCACAGCCACCAGCACCCTGCCAGAGCTCCACAGCAGGGCATGGGGGCTTCTCTCCAACCAGCTTCCTCTCTTAAACCCAGGAATCCAGAGTTCACCTTTCCAGGAATGCCAGGTAACTACAGGTTATGGCTACCTGTGTAACTACAGGTTACAGGTACCCCTGGCCACTGAAGTGCCACCTCCCTGAGTAACAGGAAAACACAACTTAAGGACACATCCCATTCCTCTGGAGGGCATTTGCTAATCCACCCCTGAAGGCAGCAATGAACTTTTCAAATCCTGAGTACATGCCAAGCATGGAGAGAGGTATCCACTGTCCCACCAGGCAGGTCTTGGGGAATTTAAACTCCCAGGTACAGTCAGGAGCACAAAGTATTAATCATTCAGCATTTAATGGGAAAAAATATCAGCTCTATATGAAACAGAGCTCTGAGTTTTCCACACATGCACAGGTGAAGAGGGAAGGTATGAACTCCATGTCTGTTCATTTGTCAGATGTCTAGGAACAGGAAAAGTTGCAGGGGTCCAGAACCTGCAGTCTTGTCACTGTTACTCACCAAACCTGTAACCATTGGGGGTTGAATTCATCAATTCAAATTAACTTAAATAATTGCTGTACTTATTTATATCCCAACTTAAATAATAAATATATCACTAAATGCATCAGCTGCAGAAAAACTTTCAAAGGCACAGTGTAAGGCTTTCTTATGTTAAGTTTAAAACAAAAGCAAAAGATAGAAAACAACCACCTGTCCCCCTTCAAAAATAGCATAATTTTAATTTTTAAAAAAGTCCAATACATTTAATCCTGTCACACGTGCTGCTGAAAGCTGGATGAGCAAGGCTGAGCTTGTGTGTTTCCGTGGACTCTGAATAATACCAGAGCTCCAGAAGATCCTGTGTGTCAACTCTCACACCATGATGAGCTGTACCATCACAGCTGCTTGCACCTCACAGCCTCTCTCTGCACAGGCCTCCTAAGGCAGCAGCACAGAGCGAGTTCTGGTGCCAAGGGAAGGGCCAGGAATCTCCAAGGAGCAGGGACAGGCTTTGTTCTGCATTTGCATTATGTGACACAGCCCTCGGTCCATGATAAAAGTTCCTGGGTACTATGGTGACATGAATATTAATGACCCTGTGATTAAAACACCAGGCAAGGAGTTATATTCGCATTTAATACAAGACTGTCCCTGCTGTCCTACACAGCCCTTATCAAACGGCTTCATCTTCATGGGCTTCAGCTTCTCATTTGTGAAATCATTTGATAAGCCTCCCTGCCACCATCTGTTTGTGTGCTCTGCAGAGAGGGGACGGGCACAGAACCACAGGTGGTGTGACACCTCGCCCACAGAGCCTTTGTGTGCTGCACATCAGCTCAGCAGTTCAAACTGCAGCTGGTAATGCAGCACAGAAACACAAGGGCCAACTCAGGTTCACATACCCAAGTGCATCTCCTGACTCAGAAGCAACAGGTAAAGGCTGAAAGAAAGGCTCTGATACCCAGCAGATTTTTGCTTCCCAGAAATGTGTGCCCCAAGATGACAGGACAGTGTGACCTGCCTGTACTGCTCTCTGCCCACTGTCCCTCCTCCAGCCCTTGCCGCACCACGCCCCACACATCAGGGCTCTGTGATGCATTTCTTTGTTCCTTACAAATACAACCATAAAAGCCACAAACATAAGAACCAGCAGGATCACATCAGCTGGCTGAAAAGGCAAGCGTGGCAGCACTTGAGTCCCTGCACACACACAGGCACCATCACAGATCCTTCCAGAGTGTTTTCTTTAAGAATCTCAGGGTATTGCTCATGCCACCAGCCACCTGCATACCCCTGGTATTACAGACTTCTTGCCAAAGGTCATGAAGAGAGTCATTAGAGCAGAGCCCTGGGCCAGCAGCAGCCACAAACAACCTTCATGTGGCCACACTGCAGCCATCAGGGAGGATTTCCCATCGATCCAGCTCCCTCCTCCCAGGCAGCAGCTCGATGCCAGAGAGGTCTTTATGGCTGAAGCTCTTCCCAAGGCAGAAGCTATTAATCCTTCAGAGGGTCACAACAGGTAACTGAAGTAACACTGAATTAGCAGGTAGGTCATGCAGAGAAGGCACATGAGGCGGAAGGTCTCCATTTCTGTGCTTCTTACATCAGCACTGATTTCTTGTGCTCCTTTTAAGAATTTCAAACCACTTTGGAAGTCCACATTTTGCATCACTCTCATAAACATCTGAATAGCACCCCTATGCAACCTGGGATAGTGAAGTCACAAAAACATGTATAACACACCAAACCAAGGGCTCCTCCTGCTTGCTCTGGTGCCTTGAAGAGAGACTGATGTTGAGTGGCAGCCACAGGAACCAGGCACATCATGTCCTCATGGAGCATTCTGCACACCTTTGAGACAAGCTTGAGTTTATTTCACTGCTGCCATTTGTGCAGCAAAAGCACACATCAGCCCTGCAAGCATCATTTCACTTACAGAAGGAGGGACAAGCTAAGATGGTATCTGAACAACAGCTGTGCAATTAGAGCCTCAGAAGATCGTGCATTTTGCTCTCACACCCTCGAGAACAGCTTGCCAGACTGCTTTGTAAATTCACACAGGCGCATTTTGGGCCCCCTACCACAGGCCTATGGGAAGGGAAGCCGGTGTGTGACTAAGAGTGAATGAAGATCAGCTCTACCTGCCCTCCTCACAGCACCAGCCAGCTTCCAGCTCAGCTGTGAGGGGATGCACACGCAAATCCCTGCTCAGGGAACTCGGCTGCTGATGGCTTTTTTTATTTTTAATCTATGAGATCACCCGTCACTGGTACGTAATTTCTTTCTGCAAAATCATGAAGCAAACCAGATGCTATGAGCATCTTGTTCCAAAAATGTCTTTAATCCAATCCTGCAACACATGGCCCTGGGTCCTGGTGTCAGCAGGGGTTCTGCCACAGAGCAAGCATGAATTTACACCCAAATCACACGTGTGCCAAGAGCTCGCTCGCTGAAATCACGGCGAGGCAGCACTTGAGAGGAAACACAGACTGCAATTAAAGCACCCAATCTGGAAGGCCAGAGATCAATTCCTGACTTGGCCACACATGCTCTGCATTGCTTCACCTCCCTGTCTCAGCTCCCAGCAGCCCTAAAAGGGGTGGAAGGACACATTCACAGGCTGTGCCAGGGCTCAGGTACTCTGGGTAGTGAGAGCTCCTCACATCAGAGGAGCTGCAGCAGCTCCCCTCTGTTTCACTCTGCTGCATCACACTGAGGGCAGCTAACAATAACCTTCATTTCATTTAGTGGCAATTCCTGGACCTCCTACAAAAGAAGCAAGTTTCCATAATGACAAAAAGCCACAAATGAGAATTACCTTGCAGTGCCTCACTTAAGCCTTTCCAAATCTTTTCCTTGTGCTTGTAAATCACTGTCCGTATTGTTCCTACTCTCAAGAAGTACAGCAGCCAGTATCTGATCCAAGGAGGTTTGTTTCCAGCATGATACCACCACAAGGACATCCTGTGCTTCCCCCATCCAAGGAAGCCAGCACCCCTTCCTGGGAAATTTACTCAGCTACCCTTGTCATCAGGAGATAACTCCTCCATAAACCAATTCTGCTTATGGCATGTTCTGCTCAGAGACTTCCTGTCTCCTTCCACACGTAGAACACAAGTAAACACCCAGCACAAGAGAAGGCAAATTGGTTGTGACTTTCCAGAGAAGCAGCACCAAGCCCTGCAGCTGGCACACTGCCTTCCCAATGGGCACAGCCTCATCCTGCCCAGAACATTTACTCTGAGAAAAAGTCACCTTCAAGGGAAGCAGCTCCCAGTCCCAACACAAGTGTGCAGCACCTAGCCAGTCCTGACCCCTTATTAGCCATGATTAATGCAGGTGGGTAAGCTTGGAAGGCAGGAAGTGCTAAATCCAGAGTGGATTCCAGCTTGTCTTCAGCACATTTATAACTTCCCACCTGCTCTCCTCAAGCTGCCGACAAGCTCCTGCACAAACGAGAGAAGGCCCACACCACAATAAAAGCATTATGCACATGCAACCAGAGGTTAGCAATCTGTTCCTTTAAAACTACTAGAACACTTCTGCAAGACCCCAGCTGGAGAGTTAAACCATGTACTACCCCCAGCCAGAATCCCAAAACTAAGCTTTCATATACTAGCTGACAACTTCATAGCAGGACTGCTTGAAACAGAAACTCTCCTGGTTTCACAGGGAAGGTTCCTTCCTGGGATCTGACTGTGCTGGGCTAACACTGCCTTTGAACCAGCTTTTATCTGCCACAGCTGTTCCATAAGGAACCAGCCCCCCTGGGTACACCCCAGACCCCTTCTGTGACAGGCTGCACAAAGCCCACAAGCCAGGCCAGGCCAGTCTCTGGCCCACACAACTTCTTACACACTTAAATCCACTAACCCCTGCTTTTCCTCCCTGATTACATCTCAGGACACAGGACACACTGTCCCAGCAAAAGCTGTGCTGCTAAAAGCACCAAAACACTTGGGATACCTCAGCATTTACCAAATAACTCCCTTGAGATTCTTCACAAGTTCCTCTGGCTTCTGTTCTCAGAAAAACAGACTGCTAGTGCACAGAATCAAACATCCTACCTGGCAGAGCAGAGTGCAGAGTACATGTTCTGCCCCACAAGAAACAGGGAAAAAATAAAAAGAAAAAAATCACATGTCCCATTCCAAGAGGAAAAACAGTTTAATTCCTAATCCAAATGTCACTGGTCAGCTGATTAGCAGCTGGCCCTTGGCTGAAGCTAGAAAGCAGTAACTCACAAAATACACTTCAAAGCAATGTCTTGAATCCAACCACACTGGAATTGAGTTGAGGATCACATAAATCTGCAAAACGTTCCTCAGATGGGGTTTGCTTTAAAGTGAAATTATTTCAGAAGAAGCTCACGTGTGTTTTCAGTGACTTCAGGTTATGGTGCTGCAGGGAAAGGAGGTGCCAAGGGTGAGCAGGGCAGGGGTCAGCAGAAACCCTCTGCACTCAGGCCAGCCACAGCCCTGGGCAGCTCAGGGCACCCCACCCCACCAGGCTGGGCATTCACAGCCTCCCCCAGCTGCTCCCCACATGCACTGGCCTGCAGGTCTACTAGGGAAAGTCAGGATGAATCCCACAGCATCCCTCTTTTCAAAGCAGAGGAAAAATACAGCTGGCAAACGTAAGACGATTTTGTGACTTTGCACTGGTTTGTAATACCAACCATTAAATGCTTTCAAATCAACACTAGCTACAGCCCACAGGCACATACCTGAAAAACTTCAGTGAGACATCCAACAATCATTAAACCTGAATCCCTTACTTACACACTTGAAGGGGAAAAGACTTTCAAAAAAGTACAATTCATTTTAAAAGTAGCTTTTCACAGACCTGCAGGAATGCAGCCTGTACTTTTTGCTAGAAGCAGAGCGAGACAAAACCCTGCTCAGGCACGTGCCCCATCAATGTTTACACACCTCGGGTCAGCTCAGCACTCCCACAACACTCTGAGTACAGAGTCACACAAAGCACAGCAGCCCTTAGAAATGGGACACTGGGGCAATCCCCAACCTGGTTTAGCTCGGAGGAGTACCCGTGCCTTGTGGTACTTTGCCACACACCTCTCCCAAACTCCTTAGCAAATCCCTCACCTATGGCAACATCCTTCTCAATGTTTCTGCTGCTTTGATCTCCATCAGAGGGACACCAAACTCCCCAGAGCTCCAGCATGGGGCTCTGGGGTGGGGTTTTGTTGTTTGTGTAGGGTTTGTGTTTATTTTGTTTGTGTAGGGTTTTTCCCCTACACACAGGCAGAAACAGAGAGCAGAATCTGATTTGGTACAACGCAGTTTCGGTTTATTTTCAGAAAGAAAACAGCAAGACAGCAGCCTGACTCAGCCCCACACTGCAAGAGCTCCTGGGCATTGCATTCAGCTCTGTGAAACACCACTCACCCCAAAAGCAGCCACAACGCCCCTCAGCCCATACTGGGGCACTGTGTGACTTTAAACCTGACCCTGCAGACCCCCAGGGCCAGCAGCACTGCCCTCCCACCACAAGATAATCCTTGTGCAAACTCTGAGGGGAATTTTTCAAGAGCTTATTTGTGCTATTATATAGATTAGAGCAGGAGAACTACAAAGACCCAACTAGGAATCACCTATTACAACACCCTGTTTGTAAAAAACCCACTGATTCACCATATCCTGACACAACCAACTCCTCAAATTCCTTCTACATTATCCCCATCTACTTCCTTCCAAAAGGAAGGGATGTTCCTCCATGCCCAGGCAGGCAAGCATCCAGACAGAACTATTTTTCAGGGGTGGGGGGGCTGCTCCTAAACACAGCAAGTATTTTGGGGGATCCACACCAGAGTCCAGAGGCACATGGAGCCATTTGCCACCTGGCACAGGCAGTGCTGCAGCCAAGGCACAGTCCTCATCAGCAGGGTTGCTCAGCAGAATTCAGGGTGACCAGGCACAGCTCTGACAGCAAATCACAACATTTCCATTCCAAAACTTCTGGTTCAACTCAAGTCTCTTCCACACCATTCATCACTGTATTGGTTCTCTCTTTAAGCCACTTGTACATCTCTTTTTTCTTCACATTTCACAGGCTGCACCTAAACACAGGCCTCCCCACTCCCTCCTAAAGCAAGGGGGATGACAGGTCCTTCCTTCCCAGACAGGATACTCCTCCTACAAAGTGCTTCCCAAGGGACTTTTCCTTTTAGCAGAAATAGCCAGGAGTTGCCTCTTCAGCACTGCTGGAACACCACTGCAGATACAGAGAGGTTTTCCAGCAGAGGTTTCAGACGTCAGGAGCGCTGGGACCAGCCTGCCCACGAGCTCCTCAGGTCTCCAGCTGAGTCAGGGTTTGGAAAAGGCTGTTTACCAGCACACTCAGCCACACTCAGGCATGCAGACCTGCAGCACTCCTGACCCACACTGCTCCCCAGCTGGCCCAACTTTCCTACAGAGGAAACAGCGTTGTCACTGTTGCCAACAAAAGGTGATGAGCTGCAAACCGACACACCGCCTTGCTCGTGTCCCCTGTGCACACACAGAAGGATTTCACACTGCCCACGGCAGAGTCTCGCTGGGAGGGAGATACCTGGGCAGCACCAGAACTCCCTCTGCCTCCCAGGAACAGAACACAGCACCTGCTTCACAGGCGTGCTGGCCTGCTGTGAGCAGCCCAGAGCTGCAGCCACGCTCCATCCCACAGGCCAGCCCAGGAAGCAGGAGATGCAGGGAAAAGCCCCCACAAGCAGCAGCTCCCCCCAGGACAGAGGGGCAGGGAAGGGAGGCTCTTCTCTCAGGCAATTCGTGCTCCCACCTCCACCTCTGCTGCAGCAGGAGAGCCCGGTGACACACGGCTTCGCTTCCCGGGGCAGAACCTGCCAGCACATTACTCATCAGCAAAAAAAGCCTCTGCCTTCCCATGTTACCAGGATGAGGCCATCCTGCATTAAAAAGAGACTGACAGCTTCTCAAGTTTAGCTCATGTAGGTCCTAAGCTTCCAGGGCCAAAAGGGCCTTGCAAATATCAGTCCAGGCAAACCTACATTGCAAATTTCAAAGGGGAAAAAAAAAATCACTGTAGCTGCTAGGTAAAAGCCTGGTTTTGGTGCTCCTCTCAGCAGAACACATCAGAAACCAAGTCTAAAAAAACAGCTACAGACCTATTTTCTTGTACACCGTGGTGAATTCTTACAAATCCGAGCACAGGCAGCGTACACAGAGTCCCTTTTCCATTTTAGGGCTCTTTCTGTCAAAGCCAACACAGGTCCTCCCACTCAGCTCTCCTCTCCTTCGCCATCAAAACAAAACACTGTTTGGACTAAATCTGCCCAGGATGCTGCGCAGGAGGGACCAGGAGCAGGTCTAAAGAGGCCAACATCTCTCTGAAGGTCGAGGCTAAGGTTACCAGGCAGAGCCATGCAGGAGGTTCCTTACAGCCCCAACAAATGAAATGTAAAATGATAGTTCAAGCAGCAGGGCTGGTTACAATTAAACAAATGCCACCAGCAGCTTGCTGCACTGCAAGGCCTGCACACGTCATGAGTTCCATAACCTCTAGGATTCATTTTTAGGTCTCTGTTTAATTTGGGAAAAAAAAAAAAAAAAAAAAAAAAAAAGAAAAAAGGCAATTGGGATCACCAGTTCCCCTTGCAGACATCCCACACACAGAGAAATCCCTCATCCCAGGTCACAGCCAGACTATGTGCATAACATAGCTACAAGGAATTTACTCCAGTGTTTTAATCCTCTCAGCTTGAGATAGGAAAGGAGGTAACAGCTGAAGAAGGTTTAAGAGTGAAGGACACCACTTTCTTTATTTACAGCACCTTGTTCTGCACCAAAATATTTGACAATTTTGGTTTGGGTGTTTATTTTGGTTTTTTTAACTCCCAGTTTAGAAGAAGTAGGAAACAACTTCTAACAACAACCCTCCAATTTCTAAAGCATTAAAAAATAAAAGCCAAGTCCAGCAAACCCACACTGGATTTACAGATGGGAAGACCAGACACGTCAGCTTACAGACACCACTGGACTGCAATTCTGCCAAGGACAATGAAATACTCAGGAATCCGGGGGTCAAGGAGGAGGCTGGGTGCCCGGGACAGCTCAAGGCCTCCCTTTCAGCTCGGGGAGGGGAAAGCAGCGCTCAGAACGGCACCGGGACCTTACCTTCCGCCAGCACCTCGTCCACGGTGACCTGGTGCCGGCCGATGCTGAAGACCCGGCCGATGTAGCCGCTGCCCGGGCCGCTGCTGCCGCCGCCGCCGCCGCTGGTGCCCGAGCCGGGCCCGGAGCCGCCCTGCTCCCGGCGCGAGTCGAAGAACTTCTTCATGTCTCAGGAGGCGGCGGCCGCCGCGCTGCCGCTCTCGGTGCCGACCCCTCCTGGCTCTGCCGCGGCCGCTGAGCGGGGCCCGGGGCCGCTGGCCCGGCGGGGCCGAGCCGCGCTGTCCCGCGGGGACTCACACCTGCGAAAGCAGCGGGGATAACGGGCAGGCGAGGTCCCGCCGCGGGCCGCCCCGCGAGCGCCGAGCCGCGCGGACCCTGCCCGGTACCTCGCAGAGCGCGGCGGGTGCCTCCATGCGCCCCGCGGGGCCGGCCTGCGCAGCCCCACCGCGTCACGGCGGCGGCCGGCTGCCGGCAGCGCCCGGGGCCCGCATCGCTGCCTGGCGGCGTCACCGGCGACCACCGAGCCCGTCAGGGACACGGACAGGGACCGACCCCGCCGCCGCCCGCCGGCCCCATCCGACCGGGAAATGGGCCGTCACAGGAAGTCCCGGCTGCCGTCGGGAGCACCGCCCCCGCGCCTCCGCCAGCTGCGGGGCCCGGCCCCGCCGCCCCGGGCTGCCCCGTCCCGCTCCGCCGCGTCCCGGGACGTCGCGCCCACAGCGTCCCACGGCGCCCCGTCCCGCGGCCCGCGGAGCGCCCCCCGCCCCAGGCGCGGCGGCAGGGGGAGCGGGGCCCGGCGGGATGGCGGCGCCGCGCGCGGCACGCTGGGGGTGGTAGTTCGCCGCGGCAGGCGGAAGAGGTGCCCTGGGGCGGCGGGGACTACAAGTCCCGGCATGCCGCGCGGCTGCGGCCGTGAGGGGCTGTGGCGGAGCGGCCGGGCCGGGGTCGCCCCTCACACCGGCCGGTCGCTTCAGGGACAGCGGACGGGGCCCGGGGGCTCTGCGTCCTCCTCGCCACGAGGGATGAGTGCGGAAATCCTGTCCGTGAGGAGCCACGGCCCACATTAGGGCTTTGCAGGGTGACGGGTATTTACGTTTATCTTTGAAATAATGCGCTAAACTGGATGGTTTTGTGATAGAATAATAAAAGGCCACTGCTGTGACATTTTGGCATCAACCTGAAGCACGAGGCTTGTCTTCACACAGGCCCTGCTAGCGCCTGCTTTGAGAGCCTAAGAAAAAATCCTGAGAGCAGAGATATGCCAAGCCCTCAAAATGCCTTTAGTGTTTTACGCCTGGTACCTGGTTTTGTAAAACCTGTGCCTTGGATTTGCTGTTAAATTCCTCCTTCCTGCCCGAGTACTGGCAAGATGCTCATCAGGAATGCTGCAGTTCCTCCAGAGCCCAAAGCCATTTGGGTCAGGCTTTGGAAAGGTTTAGTTTAGCTCAGGTCTTGGGAAACTCACTTTAAATGCACTTTGGGTTCTTCTCAGCATTTTTTCCTCAGGAATCAGGAGATTTTCCCAGCCTTTGGCACCCTGAGCAGCCGACTCATCTTCTCACACACTATTGAAGGCCAGAGCTGGGATTTCAAACAGCAGAGGGAAATGTTAAAATGGCAAAAATTGTTTTTTCCAGAATGAAGCACCAGAATATAAAACCCAAGCAGCACATGGCTGCCAAATGAATACCTCCATGGCAACATCACACTCCTTCCTCCCCTCTGACTGGGATGGAATAGGAAACCAAAGCATGGTGCCATTTTCCCAATGACTATTATTTCCTGTATTATGGTAATAACTACAGCCATCCTGCTGCCAGCCCCTGTCCCCAGTGGATAGGCCAGGCCTGCTTGCTTTGGGATGACAAAAATGTTTACCCTTCACACAGCCCTTGGTCTCGCTTTGGTCACGGGTCCAGCAATGCCAGTGATCAGCCTGTTGTAAATAGGGCTAATTGGGTTTTTCCTCGCAGTGTTTGGAGACTTTTAAGATGCACATGGCTCTCAGACCAGGCAGGTAAAATTGCTGGTGGTAACATTGAGCAATACGCAGATACAGGGATCTGACAGCACATCACTGCAGTTGTTTTCTGCCGTGCCTCTTCGCTGTGGATAATGCTACACCTCTTCCACCATCCTTGTCCTCAGCAGGTCTTAAAGGTATGGGCTCACAAGCCCACCCTGCAGACCCCAAAGTCCTCCTCTGACCACCTTCAGTCACCCATAATTTGTAGGGTGGCTCCTGACTGCACCTCATTTCCAAGTACACCCCAAGTCCACACAGCTGGAGCTGCAATCATTTCAGCCAGGCAGCCAACACACTTGTGAAAACAGTCCTTTTTCATTTTTAGGCTTAAATCTGCATGAAAAATGCTTGGCTGTGCTCTGGGGCTCTGTGATGAATTAACTGCCAGTGCTCAGTACAGAAGGTTCACATGCCCTTTGGAATAAATACGAACTGAGTAAAGTCTCAGTTGCTTTGATCCATTATTTTAAATTATTTTTTTAAATTTCTCTGACCTATGAAAATCCCAAGGCATCTCTCAAGACAGGTAAAACACCCAGTGCAAAAAGTGGGTCCCATCACTGGGGATTTCTGGGGACTCTGCAGAACTGAACAATTTCCAAGGAAATTGGGCATCTCTGTACAGCACAGGGAAATGACTCATTTCCAGCTAAAGAAGATAAAAGCCACGGCATGCAGAGAGCTGCAGATGCAGTGCCGAGCCTCCTCCCTGGCTCCGAGAGGGCTTTTTTTAACCGTACCTGCAGTGCAGTGCAGGGAGCCACAGACCCACGCACGGCTGGGGGCTCTGCTGTTCAGCCCACGGGCACACAAACCCCACCCATGACCATTCTGGGGAGCAGAATTGCAGCAGGAGCCGTCCCCGGCTGCAGACGCTGAGGATGTTCTTCATTCCAGAAGACACAAGGCTCACTGCACTGCTGCAATCCCTGTGACCTTCACGGGGATCAGAGGGAGCTGAGCCTGAAAGCTCCAAGTGGAAAAGCTGATCCGTGGCCACAGCACAGACAGGGCCTGGTGCTTCTCCCGTGTCAGAGCGACTCCAAAGTGCTCCCAGGCTTGCCCTGCTGCAGACAGGAACCTCTGACTAATGCACTCAGTCCTAAAAAACAATTTTTAAGCTGCTGAAATCCCATGACGCGAGGTTTAAAATATCCGAGTGTGCTCAGCAGAGCTGCTTCCCTGCACATTTTCTCCCTGATCCCCGGTTCTCCTGCACTGCTCAGAAAATGCATTCAAATCCCCAGGAAGAAGCACATTAATACAGCTGCATCCCTCTTCATCAAACTTTCCAGCCAGCTCAGCGTTTTCTAAATAAAAACACAGGCCTGGGCAGGTTTCCTGCGGCCCCCGAAAGGCGAGGGCACACTGGCCCCTTCTGGAGAGCTCCGGAGCGGCAACGACGGGGAGCAGAGCTGGCACAGCTTCCTGTGCTCGCTGCCACTTAACTGGCCAGGGGAAACACAGCCGTGGTCACATTTTCCTGAATTCACCGCATAATAATGAAGTCTTAATCACACGGCAGTGTTTATCTTGATGAGGACGCTGGGAGAGCCTTTTTTACACAGTGATAGGGGTAACTGTCTCAAGCGAGGGAGGAGATATTCGGATTAGATATAAGAAAGGAATTGTGCCCTGTGAGGGAGCTGAGGCCCTGGCACAGGGTGGCCAGAGAAGCTGTGGCTGCCCCTGGATCCCTGCCAGGCTGGACAGGGCCAGGCTGGAGAAGGCTTGGAGCACCCTGGGACAGTGGAAGGTGTCCCTGCCCATGGAGCCTGGAACAAGATGGGCTTTAAGGTCCCTCCCAACGCAATGCATTCCACAATTCTATGTCTCTATGTATGCTAATGAAAGTAAGGATTCGTTAAGCCCCCTCCCTCTCTGGAGGTTTTTGCTGACTCCTGTTCCCCTTTGGATGGATTCACGGTCACAGGCAGCCAGCGAAGCCATCAGACCACCGATGGCCCCGGACTGTTGGCATTCCCTGCTGTTTATAGCTTTAGTGAATAAAAGAAAACGGCAGACTGGGCCCGTGGCCAAGTGCAGCCTTCAGTTTCTCTGTGGGAGAAAGGCAGAGTGGGTGGGCATCTCTGAGGCAGTGTCAGCACAGCATATGCTGGGGGACAGCAGTGTGGAGAGCCCCCCGCAGCCGAGATGCTGCTAGAGCTGTCAGCGTGAGGAGCTGTGAGAGCAGCTGGGATCCCCTCCTGCGTGCCCGCCTGCAGAACACGAGCATGCCCACCTTGAGAACCCGGTGATTGAAGCACACTTGAAACAGGAATTCGACTCCTGGCTGTCTCATCCCTGCAGTGCTCATCGCTGTCTCCCCTGACACCTCATTGTCTCAGGCAGGTGGGCTCCCGTGTGTGTCCAAGTGGTCTCTTGCTTTAAAGGCATCTTGGGTTACAGGAATTTTCTCAAATCAGTTCTGCTCCTCAGTTCCTTCTTGGCCTTGTGTGACATTTGTGTTTATGTAATCTACCCAGAGAGCCTTTGACTTGCATAGCAGTGCTGGTATGCTGTGCTCAGGGTTCTAAATGCCTGGATTGCTAAAAGGGAGAGTGCTGTACATTCCCCGATAATGCTGAGTGCACAAGCAGTGTTTCTAATGGCCATGAAGAGTTAAGAACACTCCAGTTTCTTGTGTGAGTTGGAACGGTTCAGATTTCCCACTCAAGCACTGCTCACCTAGGTCTGGGAGTGTTTCATCTTCCTTCCTCTCTTTGTGTTAAAAGGGCTCTACGCCAATCATAGATCAACAGCTCCAGGCTGCCTCTTCCTAAGCTCTTCCCCAAAACGCCTCTTCCCAAAACACCTCAGCCTTGTGGCTGTTTCACCTTCCACGGTGCTGAACAGCAGGTAAGGACACACCCTTGCTCTAAGGGTCAGAAGTGCCCCTTGATGTCCGCAGCGAGCCCCAGCAACTGCAGTTCACTTTGGGACTACTGTGATATTAATACATGGAATGAGAGAATTCTTTACCCTCTCACAAGCACGCAGAGCTCAGTGCTTTGGAAAAGCAAGGGCTGGTTTTCAGCCTCCACCCTACCTTCGGGTACTGCTGCTATGGAGACAACACTGACTGAGCTACAGCATCCAACACACTCCCACAGCACTTGTGCAACCCTTAAATAACCCCATTTTCAGGGGCTGCTGCTTGCAGACTGACAGTGCTCAGGTATGAAGATGAGTCTTCCCTTGTGAACCTCCTAAAAACACCGGCTTAATCCCCAAAGGCCAAAATTCTGACCCTCTCCTGGTGAATGACTTCATTAGTGTCAGAATTTGGAGCTCAGTGAATGAGGTGAGGCTGTTCCTCTAGAGCTAAAGGCAGCTACCTGCTAATGAAAGGACACACTGAAAACCTCCTAGCAAAGGCTCCTTTGTTTTCTGAGATGCAAATTTAAAAGACCAGATCCTCCAGGCAAAACAAATGCTACCATTTTCTAGAGGTTCAGCTCTGTTCTCATTGTGGGACTGAAGAAATACCCTACCTAAAGGGCTGCTGCTTGAGCCCAAGTTATTTACTTAATGCACACTGTTTTTCTGTGACCTTCAGTTTTCATTAGGTCTTTTGTAGATGGGAGAACAGCAGGATGGAATGGGAATAGAAAGCATGTGTGTAACTAAGTCTGGGGGGTTGAGAGCTTTAAACCAAGGGTGGTTAAAATAATTGACAGGACAAATGAAGCATCTGTGAAAAGAAGAGCAATGTGCTCTGTCACTGCACTGAGAGGGACTGCAGGCTTGTCCCTTGCTGTCCCCCTTTTGATGCAAGGACAGCAAAGCTATGCCAGCCAGTGATACCCTTCAGCTGGAGATACTGGAGAATAACCATTACCTTTCCATCCTTTCAGAGATGAAGACAAAGCTGAAAGCTGAGCAGACCCTGCACAAAGGACTCCTGGAGAGACAAAGCTTTGTCACCTGAACCTTCTCTAGGAAAATACAGCAACAATCCTTCACCTTCCTGAAGGGAGCAGCTCCTGTAGCAAGGTATAACAGGGTTCCCTAAACCCCCTGTCACTCTATCCACCTTCCAGAGAAGCTCAGACAACTCTCAGCATGCTCAGAAGCTTTTGTGCTTTTTTTTTTTTCCCTTTCTGGTCCAAATAGTCGTGACTGAATCAGATGGCTCCAGAGCCAGCCAAGATTACAGGGAACTTGGCTGTGTGATGTGTCAGGATTTGGCTGCTGAATGGACTACACTTACGTTACTAATTCCAGGTGGCCAAAAACATCCACACAAACACTTTGTTTTGCATCTTCAAGTGTTCCTCCTACTTGGTGCCTCTCCCAGGGGGAAAGAAAAGGTTAAATTGTGAAAATAATGAATGGGAGGATTGCTGCAATTTTTAACTAATTTGTAAAGCAAATTAATAACTCATGGTATTAAATAATTACTATTGCATATACCAGTGATTGCAGTGACAGAGCCTTTCAGTCCTGGGGGCTGAAGAGACTGGGAAGCAAACAGAAGGCTAAAAAAATCACTGGCAATGTAAGATGGAGAAACACAGCAGTTCTGCTGGAGCATTGAAATGGGCCCAGAGCAGGCACTGCTGACATGAGAAGGGATGAGAATGGAAATTTTCACAGATGTAGGAAAGAGAAAAGTTTCTCCTTAGCAATAGTTTATATGTGCTAGTCCACACTGAATCCTGCTCAGGGTCAAGTGCCAGATTTTGCAAGGAAAGAGGCTCTGCAGTGCAAAAGGAGAGGGCTTGAGGCTTGGACCTGGTTTTTCTGTTCCCCTGGTCTGTCCCCTTGCATCAGCAGTAGGTGCTGGCTCTGTGGAGCTGTTTTGGGAGCTGAGCTGCAGCAGGAGCTGCGATAAATAACCCACACAGACATGCTCACTGAGGCACAGCCTGCCCGCATCCAGGCTGCTAAATTTAGGTCCTTCCAGCAAAGGAGCATGTGCAAAGAGGCACAGAGCTGTCCTCTGAGCTGGAAAAAACTGAGAGGGTTGGTTTACCCCTGGTAATAACAGCATGTTTGGCATCAGAGGAGACCAAAGGTCCTGAGGATAAAACTTGAAGACAAGATACATCTATTGCAAGGCTGATTTCCCTCTGTCAGCCGTGTGGTCATGTCCATGGCTGACCCCGGCAGGATCACATGGGGTTAAACTGAAGTCCCTTTGCCTGAAGGGTTTTGGATTGAGGGCGCTGCCTTTTATCGGGGAGAAAGGAATACTCGTAATGCAAAGACCCATCCTCACTGAAAATCATGGCTGTTTGCCATGCAGAGTTCTTAGACAAGGGCTGAGGATGCTGAAGACCCAGAGAGGTGCTGTGGGAGCACAGGAGGCACGATACAGATCAGAAATCCCCACGAACAACACCGCGGGAGGAACAGGACTTCTTGCTCGAGGGTGTTGCTGCCTGCGTGCTCCCCGTCGTCCCCCTGGCTCCCCGCTCGGGTGTGCAGGCAGGAGTGAGAGACCAGAGCCTGCAGCCAGAGCCCCTCTGCTCCCAGGGACTTTTACAGGGAATGCCGGGCAGAGGGGAAGCCGTCCCAACCCCCCAGCCCTCCGTGTAAGCCCAAAAGTGCAGTTTGGGGTTACATCCCAAACGTGCGGTGTGAGTGAGGCTCCCTGCGAGCTTCTCCCCGCTCTGGATCCCAACCAACTGTTCAGGGATGGGCAGGGCAGGGCTGGAGCTGCCTCGCGTCACTGCCGCGTGTCTCCAGGGCGGGGACTTTGCCACCCAGGACAGCCACCAAAGCTCTCCCCAGCCGTGCCAGGGACCCGCGCGGGACGGCAGGTGAGTGCCGAGCGTCCCCCTGGGCACGGGGACGGGGCTGCGTGGCTGGAGGCGCCCGGGAAGGTGCCGAGCGCCATCCCCGCTTTCGGGCACCGCGGGAGCGGCAGCCCCGGGCTGGGCGATGCCGCATCGGGGGCAGCCCGGGGGGCAGCTGTGGGGTGGAGGAAGGGCTGACCTTTCCCGGGCACAGGCAGTGCGGGTTTTGGTTCCTATTTGTGCCGTGCCCGGGCTGGCACGTCCTGGCCGCTGGAGCGCCGAGGGCGTGGCAGGGGGTGACACGGCTCGGGGTTAGGCTGAATGAGGCGCACAAGGCTGTAAGAATCGTATTTTTATTCCTTCTGAGGGCAGTGGCCAGATAAAGGTCATTGTGTGGGAGGCGCTGGGATACTTCAGCTGTCTCGGGGCTCGTGGCAGAGCCTTTCCTGAGCTGCAAACTCGGAGCCAGTGGCCCTGCGGCGAGCCGCAGCCCAGCTCGGGCACCCCGGGAGCGCAGCCGGGGCTGCATCCCGCACACCGGCAGCAGCTGGCGCTGAGCGAGCTGTGGAAAAGCTGATCCGGCGCTGGGTGTGGGTTGTGTTTGTGTAAACGTGCACCCAGTGAGGGAACTCGTCGGACAGGTCCAGTGTTTGCCTCGCAAGGAAAAGGGTCGCAAAGCGGTGGGTTTCCATACAGATCCGAGCTTTAGGAGTGGCAACGCTGCGAGCCCAAACTGGAAGGGGAAAAGCCCTGTGTTTGTATCCTCTTAAGCTGTTGGAACTTTCCTTGGTGGTTCCTGTGTGTGTGCTCTGAGCATAGTCAGGAAAACCTGACTGTGTGCAAGCCTAAACTTGAACTGGCCAGCACATGTGACAGTGTCAGCACTTTTCTGATAAATCAAGTTTATTCAGCTTTTAAAGGATGTTTGATATGGACTTAAAAAAAGGTTTAGCTGATGATGCCTGCCAGGAAGAGATCATCCATCTTACACTCACCCTGCTCACCCTCAGGTTCTCACCTGCCAAGGTCAAAGCCATGTGTTTTGGAGGACATGAGAATCAAGTCTATTTTCTTGCTCCAGGGCTTCACTGTCTGCTTCTCCTTGTAGCCTCAGCCAGGCTGTCACACAGACAATAGGGAAGAATCATTAAATTACCAGTGCTAATCACCTGTGTGTCCACCACATCCTGGCCCTGTGCTGTCGTGCTCCAGCCTTTGCTCAGCACGAAGCAGGGCTGGACACTCCGGGAAGCTGCCCTGGGTGTTCACTTGGGCTGCTCAGTCTTGCTTTAGTCCTCAAAGAATTAGATGGTTATTTAACCAGCCTCATTAACCTTCGAGGGAAGGTGTATTCTATTAATAATTTGCTAGAAAACTAACACTCCCTGTGTTTTCTTATTACAGCTGTCTCAGTGCCCTGGACACAGACAATAACAGATTGATCAGATCCCAGCAGGATGGTGAGTGAGTGTTTGCTGTGCCAGGCTGTGCCAAGCCTTTGCTCTAACTTGATAAACGTGGGGAGTGGAGCTTAGATAAGGACACAACAGGATGAACACTGTTAATGTCTCTCCCTTCAAGGGGGTGAATTTATCACTTCTTTCTGCTTCCTCCTTGTAGAGGAGAATGACCCACGCATAGAGGCTTTTGCCTTTGGGGAGTTAATGGAAAACCATTAACTCAGATCAGATCAGATACTCAAATAATTCAAAGAACATTAATTTCTCCAGATAAACTTCCTAGGCATGTTATTCTTTCCAGGTTGAGCCTACAAGGCAGCCATTTCTATGGGTGTTATTACAAAATCTTGGAATGCTTTGGGTTGAAAGGAGCCTTAGACATCATCCAGTTCCATTCCAGCCATGGGCAGGGACACCTTCCACTGTCCCAGGCTGCTCCAAGCCCCGTCCAGCCAGGCCTGGAACACTTCCAGGGACAGGGGAACATTTTTCTGCCCATTGAATGTTAAGTGGTATTTTGCTGATTATTTTCTTGGGAACATGAAGAGCTTTGCAAGAGAATTGTATTTCCCCAGAAATCATGCTAGAGCAGAGGCAGGAGAAACCTGTTTGTGAAACACCATTTCGGGTAAAACACTGGATTTCCTGGTGTGTTATTTAACACAATGATGGCCCTTGACTGCTCTTAGAGAAGTCAGGAATGGGGCTTTGATGGGAACAGCTTCTTCTATGATTTACGTGGAAAACTGCTGGGAAGAAGCTGTTTTCACAGCTGAACAGAGATGTCAGGCTGTGTGCCCTTATTTAACTGGAAAGCAGATACTCCATGGGCAGACTCATTAAGATATTTTCTCCTTTCACTTGAGTCCCTGTAGCTTATTTCTTATGTGGCTGGGAAGTCCTGGAACAAGCCATTTCATTTTTGGAATGGATGGAACCTGGTATGAAATCACTCATGTTTGGAGGGTGGACTTTATTGTCTGTCACTTTCCAAAAGAGATGTTTGCATCTTTTGAATTGTGGTTTTGTTTTTTGGTGTTTTTCTTTTGTTTGTTTTTTTTTTTTTTTGTAATTCAGCTCTGCTCTGTGAATGTCTCACTTTGTGACTACTTTTCATAACTCCTCTCCTATGGGTTTAGGCAACAGTCAAGGGCATCTCAGCTTTCAGTGCTGAGCAAGAAGCACAGGCACTAAGGAAGGCCATGAAGGGATTGGGTAAGTTATCTTCCTTCACTGTTAAACCTTTTTTATCTCTGCCAGTTGGGAAGGTTTTTACTGGTGGTTTTTTTGAGGGGAAGTTCAGCCATTTGCTTCACCTCAGTGCCTTCCCTTGGAGGGAATTGGGCAACTTGAACCCACTGGAAATCCAAGTCTTGGCCATAAAAATGTCTTTAGTCAGGCTCTTGTTTTCTCTGTCCTGTGGTGTGGTGCTGCTGGGCTGAGGCACTCGTGCACAGATGAGACCCAGGTTGTGCAAGGATATGTGTAAGGTTGTGTGGCCAATGGCACACCCTGGGCAAGGCCAGAGCAGGCCTCTGGTTCTGGTACAAGCAGCTTGACTGGTTTTCATTGGTTCCTTCAGGCACAGATGAAGATGCCATCATTGAGAGCTTGACCAAATTGAATGTTTCCCAACGTCAGCAAGTTCTGATCACCTATAAAAGCACTATTGGCAGGGTAAGTGCTCTTCAGAGATCAGTGCCTGGGGGCTTTTTTGGGTTGTACCACTCAGGTGAAATGTGAAGAACATCCCAGTCTCCACAAAAGCATGACTGGCACTGAGCACAAGCTTTCCATGGCCAAGTTTTTTTGGCCTTGTTCACTTCAGAGTAACTGTTCATCCAAGGAGGGCTGGAGCATGAAGAAACATATTGAACGAGTTCTTCCTCTTCTCAGAGGCTGTGTCTTTTTCTCCTTCCTTCTCTTTCTGTCTTCTAGGATTTGATTGATGACTTGAAGTCTGAGCTGAGTGGGAATTTTGAAAGGGTGATCATTGGTTTGATGACTCCTACCGCCATGTATGACGTGCATGAACTGAGGAGGGCTCTAAAGGTTTGGAAATCCTTTTTTGTGTTGCATGACTTATGGTCAATTTAGTTATGCAATGGCATAATTGCATATTAATTATTCATTTATTATTTAGTTATATCCAATAAACAAAAGTCATAGTTGCCACAGCCTTGTCTCTGTGATTCCCTAGGGAGCAGGGACAGATGAAGGCTGCCTGATTGAAATCCTGGCTTCTCGCACCAACGAGGAGATTCGGCACATCAATGAGAACTACAAACTCCGTATGTAGCACGTGCTGCAATTTCTTACTGGCTAAGAAGCCACCTGTGTGTGTGCTGGGGTGTGTGCAGAGGCAGGAGAAGGGTCTGTCAGCATCAAGGACTAGAATTACACCCAGAGACTGAGTTGTTGGCAATGTAATGGGGTGGGGTGGTTATGGCTGTCTGTCCATGGTGGATCTTTTGCCAGTTTTGTGTGCTGTGCTGCTTAATTTTGCCCTGTACCACTCAATATGATGGCTGTGATGAAAGCCAAGAAGGGCAAGGGCATCCTGGCTTGTCCTAGTCACAGTGTGGCCAGCAGGACATGCCTGTCCCCCTGTACTGCACTGCTGAGGCAACTTGGATCCTGGGGATAGTTAAGAACAGATGTCAGAAAAAGGCTCTTTGCCCAGAGGGTGGCTGGGCACTGGAACAGGCTTCCCAGAACAGTGGTCACAGCACCAATCCTGATGGAGCTCAAGGAGTGTTTGGACAATGCTCTTGGGCACATGGTGGGACTCCGGGGGATGGTTCTAAGCAGGCCCAGGATTGGTGATGCTTGTGGGTCCCTTCCCAGTCAGCAAAGCCTGTGATTGTGCAAGCTGTCAGTAACAGCTGTGCTGTGTGTGTGCTCTGGCAGAGTATGGCTCCACCCTGGAGGACGACATTGTCTCTGACACATCCTCCATGTTCCGCAGGGTCCTCGTGTCCCTCGCCACGGTGAGTCCAGGACAGGGCAAATAAAGGGGCTGGACATCTGCTGGACATCTCTGGCTCAGAGATGAGGTGCTTCAGGCTGGCTGCTAGTTCACTTCTCTTGCATTTCACCTTGCCAGCACTTCACCCCAGCTTCTGCAGGGAGAGCAACCTCACTCTGCCATGCCTTAATGCCATGTGCTCTTTTTAATAAAGTGGATGTCTGCTTGTTTCAAAAGAAAGAACAAATCACATCTGAATCATGCCTTGCTGTATTTGTAACCCATTACTCAATGTTAAAAACCCCATTATACATCTCCAGTAAGTGGTTTTGAATGGGGAATTTGCAGGACTTACTTCCATTAGTTGCTCTGTTGAAGTGAGTTTTTCATCCTTGTTACTGCAGGGTAACAGAGATGAGGGAACATTTGTGGACGAAGCCCTTGCTCAACAAGATGCTCAGGTGTGTAGCAATTATCTTCCTGGCAAGAACTGTCTGGGTTTGTATGTGTGATGTGTGGTGAATCCCTGCTGTTTATAGACCTCTTTTCCTCAAGTAAACCCGAAGCTGTGCTAGTCTGCAGTGCCCCAGGTGGAGAGTGGATATTAGGAAGTATTTTTCCCCCAAAAGAGTTGTCCAGCTCTGGCACAGTCTGTCCAGGGCAGGGGTGGAGTCCCCATCCCTGACAGCCACGTGAATGTGGCACTTGGGGACACGAGTTAGTGATGAACTGAATGACCTTAGAGGGCTTTTCCAACCCAAATGTTCTATGAAGCAAAGACCTCATGATATACACCTGGTGTTCTCAGTTATCCCCACTTTGCTGATGTCTTGCAGTGCCTGTATGAAGCTGGGGAGAAGAGATGGGGAACAGACGAGGTGCAGTTCATGTCCATCCTCTGCACACGGAACAGGTGCCACCTGCTCCGAGGTAGGACCTCTCTGGTATCCTGGGCTTTTCCCCTTCTTTGAGGACAGTACCTTTGTAGGAGCTTTGTACTTGTTCATTAACTGGTTGTGATCCCTTCCTGAGACAACAGATTTTCTCAGGGCCAGTAGATTCAAAGTGGGAGTTGAGTAAAACACCCATACAACTTCCTCTAGCCTGTGAATTGCAGATAGTGAAGTGTGACTCCCATGGGACAGAGCTAAGCATGGAAACTGTCTGCATTAAATAGCAGTTCTGGAAAATCCTTGCAGCAGTGGTAGGCTAATTAGCAAGACAGCTGATAATTAAAATGAATTATTTCTGAGGGGCAGCCCTGATTTAGCTTACAATGTCACGGTAATGGTGCAGTGTTTGTACAGGCTATGAGGAGCTTGATCTTGCAAAGTGATCCTCGGGGGTAACACACTGAAGCAGCTCACTTGGCTCTTTTATCCAACTCTTCCTCCTAGTTTTTGATGTGTACAGAGTGATTGCTAATAAGGACATCACAGACAGCATTAAATCCGAGATGTCAGGAGACCTTGAGGATGCTTTGTTAGCTGTGGGTGAGTTCCCTGCTTTTAAACTTTGTCTACAAACTAATTAAATAATTAACGATACTGTCTCTTGCCCTGACTGTTTGCACAGCTTCAGGAGGCAGATTCTTTTTCACTGTTTTACAAGCCACAGTGTTTTAATCTTTGCAGATGCAAAGACCTGGCAAGAAGGCTCTGTGCTTTATTTTCTGTCATCAAGGGATGCTTTGGCAGATGACATATGCTGTGTGGAAGCTTTAAAGCCTTAAAAATATTTTATTGCTGTGCACTGGGCATGGAGACATCAATTGACAGCAGGTCACTGACTCTGGATGTCTGCACTGTGCTTGTTGAGTTGCATTTTTACAGAATAAATGTCTGCACTGAGAAAGTGCTGGAAAGGTTTGGAAGACTTTATCCTTCAGTGTTTATTGGTTGTAATTCTCTTGTTCTTGTCTCTCTTACAGTAAAGTGCTTGAGGAATAAACCTGCTTATTTTGCTGAGAGATTGTACAAATCCATGAAGGTAAAGAGATTTTGCTGTTCCCTCCCCCACCTTTCCATGCTTAAGTCAATAGCATGACAGCAATTAGAGAAAAAGAAACAGTGTTAATTGCGGGGAAAAAAAGAAGTCTGAGGTTTTCTGTGGAGCTCTTTTCCTCCAGGAAGCTCAGAGCCGATAATGTCCCTGCATTAATGCAAAAATGGCCAAGTCAGGAGTGGATTCCAGGGAAGGCCGAGGCTCAGTGCCTGTCCCTGGGGTGGCCTGTGCAGCTGCTGCTGTGTCCCCTCAGGGCCTGGGCACCGATGACAGCACGCTGATCCGGGTGATGGTGTCCCGTGCTGAGATCGACATGCTCTACATCAGGAGGGAGTTCCTGGCCATGTATGGAAAATCACTCCACTCCTTCATTAAGGTGAGCTTGAGTCTTACACACCTGTGTTTGCTAAGCAGCACCAAGGAGACTCTCCAAACAACTTTTTGGGTATTTTAGAGGAGGTGGAATTAAGGAGACTTTACATTTATGTACTGAAAGCCTTCCTCAATATTCTTGGTTATTAAGTGGTCAAAGAGGATACAAACACTACAATAAGTCATTTATGCTCAAAGGAATCCTGCTTTCCTTGGAGCTGCAAAATTAATGGTGTTCCTTTTTTCTGCTCTCTCTAGGGAGACTGCTCAGGGGACTACAGGAAGGTTCTGCTCAGGCTGTGTGGTGGGGAGGATTAAAGGAGGCCTGGGGAGCCTGCTGGGTGATGGGAAGCAGCTGAAGATAGACTTGTTTAGGTTGGAAAAGATCTTTAAGACCATCGAGTCCAATCACGATAAAGATTTTTTTTTTCTTTTTTTTTTTTTCCCAAATGCCTTATTAATTACTCTGATTATTGACTTAGGTTAGTTCACATTCTGGTTAGATAGTGGCCATTCTGGTTGACCCTTTTGATACACTTTTATGCTTGGAACACCCATTTGCCTTCTAACTGGGCTGGTGAAGCCCAGTTTACATGCTGGAACCAAAGGTATCAAAGTTGTTTCCTGACCAGCTGCCCCTCTGCTGTTGTGTTCACCAGCAAAATGCATCAACTAAAGCAAACCTGAGAGTGTGATTCTGCACAGGGAAAAGCCAACCTCATTGGTACATGGAGACTGCAGAACAGGGGTTTGCCTCAGTTTTTCAGTAAAATTAAAACACAAAGAAACCAAATATCTAAAATACAAGCATGTTTACATATTATCTTGCCTCTGTTAGTGTGGAGCATTAACAGCCTGGCTCTGCTGTGTGTATATGTTGCCTGTAGGTCTGTAAGTGGGGGAGTTACCACTGGTGACATGAGAAAAACCTTTTTCTGCCCTGCTTAGAGCAGCCCTGTGTTTTTGGTCTGATTGCTGGATCATGGGAATGTAAATAATTAGGGTTATAGTATAAACCCTGCTCTGGATATAGTGGTGTCATTGGAATGGTGCCTTTTAAGGAATGACCTGTCCCCAGAACCCCACCTCACCAGCCTGGTGCTGGGGCAGCTCCCCAGATTTTCCTGGGACACGTTCCCAAACGTCCCTGAGGTGATTCCCCAGAGCTGCTGGGACACCTGCCCACATCTCCCCACACTGACAGGTTGTCAGTCCCAGTAAGGGACCAGTGTTTGTGCCTGGGCCTCACGTGGATGTCCCCCGCTACACACCTGCCTGCTCACTGTTTGCACTCCAAAAAGAGGACTCTGCTTTGGCTTAGCAATTTATTTTTTACTGCCAATAATAACTAAATAATTAATCCTGTTCTGAAGCATCAGTCTGAGGCTGCATTGTCAAAACTCCAACGCTGAGGTGGCTACACCCCAGTTCTGTCTCTCACTTTCCTCTAAAACAGGCTGCTGCTGGCTGGAATGGGAGATGCCTCTGTGGCCTCCAATAAAATAATTTTCTTTCTCGTTCTCTGGGCTGCCACTGGAGACACATTCCTGACTTTTGCCACAGAGGAGGCAGAGCTTTCTCCAGTTCTTCTGAGGGGCCATGCCCAGCACAGCAGCTGCAGAGGTGCTGGCTGGGGGTGGCTTTCAGTGCCTTGGGTCAGGCTGGGTTTCAGAGTGTTGAAAACCGAATAAAGGATTTGTTTCTGTACTTCCCATTATGATGGTGTGTTCTGGGAGGGGACAGGGCAGAGCTTGTTCTGTCCCGAGCTCCTGTGCTCAGCAGGGATGGGGAGCGGCTGCAGCGCTGATGCTTCTGCTAATTCATCCACATTTTCAGTCTTCTTGGGAACCTCTTCCCCGGCAAGGACTTTCCAAGGCATAAGCTCAGTCTTTCTCTTCTTTGTCTTCTGGTTTCTGGAAAATGTCCTTGTCATCCATACCTTCTCTACAGTCCAGATGTCCAACCTCATCAATACATTTCTCTCCCAGGCTTTGTTCATTGAGCTACATCAGAGTTTGTTTATGTTTCAGTAAGTTTCAGTCATTTTCCCAAGCTGTCTTTCTACAAAGGCAGCTTATAGGAAATTTGCTAAACACTGTCTGAGAGTAATTTAAGAATAAAGTAGTGCTTTATTACTATATAAAGAATATAGTCTTTAATAAAGAATATTATTCGAATAATATTCTAATTTTAAAGAATATTCTTATATTAAGTGCTTTATTATTATATATTATAAAAATAATATATATTAAATA
>QUSF01000263.1:0-30538 GCA_003676055.1 Chloebia gouldiae
AAGTGATACTTCCAGAGCTCTGTCTTGACTTCAACAAGATATTTGTCAACAGTTTGTTGGTCAAATCCATGGTCATTTTGAAGTAAAAACTTGACCTGGTAGTGCAACGTTGCAGGTTAGCTGTGAGCCAGCTAAATTCAGTTGTTCCAGGTAAAGGAAGTTTAATTTACGTCTTCATAGATAAGTTAGTTATGCCAGTCAGCTGAACTTAAAATCTAATGAACCATCCAAAACAATGCTGTCTTGGCAATACCACTGAAGGACAGCAGTGACGTATTACATATGACGGCTTGGTGTCGTGGTTTGTCACAGAAAAAGAATCTTCTTGAAAGGAAGAGGTCAATTTGGATATTGACACTTTGGGTGACCAGTTGAGGGTGGAGACGCCTCTGAGAACACAGAAGGGTTAAAAGCAGAATTCCCAGGGGAACTTGCTCTTGGTTGCGGTCAGGGTGCAGTGCAGGACTGGTGGGGGAGGGGAAGGCCCGTGACCTGACTGAGGTAAGGCCAAAGGATGGAGGGACTGGAACCGGGCTGGCCCCTGCAGATGGAAGGGTGGAGAAATCTGGGATGTCTCCGTTCCCCTCCAGAGTCTCTCTCTCTCTCGAAAGAGACAGCGATGGTCTGTCAGCAGTGCCGCGGGGAAGGAGGAGAGCGGAGGGGCTCTGCAAGGTGCCCAGCTCCCAGGTGGGAGACGAAGATCTGGGCAGAGAGCCAGCCAGGGAGTCGGGACTTTTAACCCTTCCTTGAGAAATGAAAGCTTTGTGAAATTTTACTCCTCCTCGGCTTGAAAGAGAGGATGAGAGACCGCCTGGGACCTGAGATGTTAGAAGGAAAAATTCTGGGTGGGAAGAGATCATGGAGTGGCTTTTTGGCTGGACTTTTTCTTGTTAGCCATAGACTGAACTGATTTTCTCCTCCAAGAGAGAGATTGTATTTTAGGAGGATGCCGGTGAGCCAAGAGACCTGCTTCAGCAGGAGTCTGTGAAGGAAGCCTCCTGTGAAATGGAAAAAGTAAAACACCTCCCTCCGAATTACCACAATGTTTTAAAAGGAGTCAGGGTGTTTGTAGTAGTCCAGTTAAATGGTGGCTGCTCCTCCTGGAGTGGCAGATGAAATGCTGCTGAAGTGGTGATTTGTAGAAGGGTGTAGATTTCTCTGAAGGTCTGGTAGTAGTTGGGCCTGCTCTTCCTCTGGGAATCCAGCAGAGAACACAGCTGGTCCTCTGGGAATCCAGTGAATGGGCTGCCCACTGTCCCAAAAAGTGCTGATTTTATGCAAGTAAGAATGCTTGGCTCCTCCCTCTGGGTGGAGCATCTCACAATGGGATGATGTAACTTTACCAGTCATGGAGTGAGTCATTCAATAGCCTATTAACACAAGATATCTCCCCGGAGGGAGACATTGTTCTTGGAAGAGATAAGAAAACTGCCCAACCTCCAACAGATGGCAATAGAATACATGCTTATCTTACAAGCCAGGACAATCCCTCACCAGGATTGGTGCGTGCTCCTTTAAATGTGCTCTAGAGTTATTGAAAAAGTGCCTTACAATAGGTGGATTTATCTCCCAGTCTGTACAATTTAAAAAGTTCAGCACATATAGTGCCTTGCAGAATCTTTAGACAGGGGACATGGCCAGAGCCAAATCACGCTGCTGTTCTAAAAGTCTCTTTATTTCCTTGTGAGAGCGCTCAACGATGGCTTGTCCTGTAGGGTTGTGGGGAATGACTGTAGTATGAGTGATTCCCTACTGTTGGAAAAGGTGTGGAAAACGTGAAGAGGTGAGTCCAGTCCATTGTCTGTTTTAACAGCGTTCGGGACCCCCAAGATGGCAAATGCCATAAAAAGATGTTTGATGGCATCTTTGTTTTTTTCCCTTATGTGGAGGGATGCGAAAACAGCACCAGAAAATGCGTCAATAGACACATGGATGTATTTGAGTGGCCGAAAGGAGTGTAGTGTGTCACATCTCTCTGCCACAGTTCCAGTGCTCCCAGTCCCCGGGGACTGACTCCCGTTGCCACAGATGGGAGGGCAAGGGACTGACAGCTGGGACAGGTGGCCTTAGCTTGGTCTTGGGAAATGTGAAACTGCCTCATGAGGGCAGGAGCATTCTGATGAAAAAAGGCATGGCTGTGCAAAAGTATCGGATAGGTTGGTAGAAAGTACTGGTGCAGTGAATTGTGTTGGCAGAGCCAGGTGATCCGCCATCCAGTTGTCCTCTGCGATGGGTCCTGGCAGGTCAGTGTGAGACCGGATGTGCATTATGTGATAGAATTGCTCTCGGTGGGAGATTAGCCAAATGAATTCAGAGAGCAAATCAAACAATTTTCTATTTTGAATTTCTTTGAGCAGGTCATGCTCAGCCCATTCTGCTATCCTGGCGACATATGCCAAATCAGTTACCAAATTAAAAGGTTGCTGAAATTTCTTGAAGGCTTTCACGACTATAGCAAGTTCTGCGATCTGGGGGGAGCCCTCAACCAACTGGATGTCAGGCTCCCACTTCTGATTCTCAAGGTCCTTCCACGTGATCACCGATTTGTGGGATCTTCCTGACCATCGGTGAACACCATGAGAGCATTCTTAATTGGTGTTTTGCTCTTGTATGATTTTGGGGCCAAATAGAGCGTATCTTTGAATAGCTTATGTTTTGGATAATGAATCGAAATCTGTCCGGGATAGCTGTCTAGAGATACTTATAGATTTTCATTTGTTTGTAGTAAAGACTCCAATTGCTCCAAATTGAAGGGAAGGTAAATGCACACCGGATCACACCCTGCCAGGGTCCGGAAGCGTTGTATGGCTTTAATTATAAGTTTTGCCACCAATTCCGCAGGGGTGGACACAGTTTTTGCTGGCTGGTATGGAAGGAACAACCACTCGATGATGAGGAGTGGGTCCCTCCGCCCACTGTGCCATTGGAATAACAAGCCGTGGAAGTTTGTGCACTTATCCAAGATGGCCAGGGTATTGGGAAGGGGCCGATCCACATGGTGCACCTGACGGGATCTGATGGCCTCAGAGACTCTCTCCAGGGCTCCCTTCGCGGTGGGTGTAAGCTCGTGTGGAGAAGCCAGGTCGCTGTCTCCTCACAGGAGGTTGAAGAGCGGCACCAGCTCCTCCATGGTGAGTCCCAGGAGAGGTCGGATCCATGTGATCGTGTCACAGATCTGCTGGAGATCCTGCAGGGTCCATGGGTTGTCCTTGATGGTCAGGGACTGGGGTATGACAGTCCTTCCCATAATGACAAAGCCCAAGTACTTCCACGGCAGAGAGATCTGGCTCTTCTCCTCTGCTGTCTGGAACCCCGCTTCCTTGATGGCTTTAATTGTCTTTGAAAGTGCCGCTTTGAGGTAAGATGTTGTCTCGGCACAAATTAAAGCGTCATGCATGTAATGAAGTATTATTGCTTCAGGGAAAAGTTTTCTAACAGGTGACAGGACTTGTGCCACATAGGTCTGGCAGAGCACCGGGAAATTTTTCATTCCCTGGGGCAAACTGGTCCACTGGTATCTTTTGTACGGCTCTGCCCGATTGATGGATGGGACAGAGAACGCAAACCTGGGAGCATCTCCGGGATACAATGGGATGTTGAAAAAGCAATTCTTGAGGTCAATAACTGCGAGTTGCCAATCCCAAGATAGCATGGAGGGTGAGGGAAGGCCTGGCTGTAAGGGGGCCCATATCTTCAATGACATCATTAACCCTGCATTGGTCCTGGAGCAGGCGCCACTTGTCTTTGCCAGGTTTTTTTATTACAAAGATATGAGTGTTCCAGGGGCTGGTGGAGGGTATTAAATGCCCCAGGCGCATCTGCTCCTCTACTAATTCTGTGAGCGCTTTTAATTTTTCCTCCACAAGGGGCCACTGATCCACCCACACCAGAGTGTCGGTCTTCCAATGCAATGGCGGGAATGTGCGCTCCACAGTGGCCCACACGAAAAATCCCACGCAGGGTTAGGGATGTCAAGCCAGGCACCCCATTGGGACAAGACAACCCTGCCTAGTAACATAATGTTTGATGAAACGACAAAAGGCCGAATCATGGCTATCTGTCTCTCAGGGCCCTCCATGCTTACCAGATGTTTGCTGCACATGGAGCTGACAGCTCCTCCCACTCCGGAGATAGTGCTGTAAGGGGGCACCAGCTCCCAGTCACTGGGCAACTTTGACTGGGGAATGATGGTAACATCCGCACCGGTGTCTGCCATGAGGTTGATGGAAATTGATTTTCTCTGTAAAGACAACAGCGTTTGAATCATAGGTCTTTGTTTGCATATGTTTTGAGTGAGGAAGACATATTTGTCTTCCTCTCCGTCTTCTCTGAAGTAGTCCTTAGTGTCCAATATGTAAAGCAAAGCAAAGGGAAAACCTTTGTCGAGGGTGAAAGGTGGGCTGTGACAGGTGACGTAGACCGTTACCTCAGACCCCGCGTCGAAGCACACCACCTCCATAAGGATAGTCAGTTTGTCAGGTGTGTGCCTACTGTCACCTAATATGAGGATGGTGGTATCGTGGTGGCAGTAAGGGGGCTCCAGGAACCCCGCGGGGACCCTTACCAGGTCTTCATCTGGGAATGTGATGGTAACTGCACTGGTAAGGATCTGGTGATTGTCTTTATTCAGATTTCTGGTTCATTGGAAGAGGCTTCATCCGTCGTCGTGGCTCCACCAATCCTCCGGAACTGTCCGCTGGGCCACTGGTCCTCCCGGATGGTTGGGAGGCTCGGACATCAAGAGGGGCCACTTGGTGTCCTCACATGGCCCCTCCTTGCACTCAGTGGCCCGTTTCCTGCCTGTTGGTACTGCAGGGGGTTCCTGGAGTTAAGCCTCGGGGAGGGAGCATACGGGTGGTAAAGCTACTCCGGAGGCCAGTGGGGACAGTTGGCTTGTATGTGTCCCATTTGGCCGCACCCGAAGCAGTGGACAGTGTTCATACTGAGCATGGCCTCTCCGATCCCCTTACTTACTGCCATGGCGACAGTGGCCTCCGTGGAGGTGGCTTTAGTGCAGGCTTCCACCATTTGAGCAATGGTGGGCTTAGGGTCCTGAGATAGGGCTCTTAAGATCTTCCTCGTCTCCGGTGTAGCATTCGTCACAGCCATTTTCTGGAAAAGTTCCTCCCTTGCTGCCAGGTTGTTGATTTGGCGGTTGATGGCTTCTTTGAGTCAGTCCACAAATTTCATGAAAGTCTCCTCTAGCCCTTGAACAACTGCTGAGAAATTCTGGAGGGAGGTGTTAGCATCTGGGATTTTGAGGAGCACAGTCCTGGCAGCCTCCCTGATATCGTTCAGGAGGCCCACCGGGAGTAAGATTTGGTCCTTGGGGCAGTCAAACTCACCCTCCCCTGCCAGAGCCTCCAGTCCTTCCTCTCCCCCTCCAAGTGCCTGTATATTAGATTGTGTTTCATGAGGAGAGGCTTCAACAGTTTCTTCCACTGAATCTCCCATAATAATAATTCTGTGGGAGTCAGCAGCGACCTGGAGATCTAACGCAAGTCATGCTGGACCAGGGTGTGACCAGAAAACTTTAAGTCCAGTACATTCTTGAAAAATGAGGACTTCCTCCCATAGTCTTTAGCTGCCTTCCTCAACTCCTTTACCTCCACGTTTGGAAGCTGCTCCCACTTTGGTTGTCCTTCCCTCTTCATGACCACCAGTGCTGCGAATGGCCGTAGATCTTTTGCCAGTTCCAAGTCCCCATCCTTGCTGGCCTCCTCCCTGATCTGGACGCAACCGTCTCCCGACCTAGGTGTGGGCCAGGGGCTGTCACTGTCCTTATCCTCGTCAGAAGATGAGGCAGGAAGGACTAAGGCTCGGATCCTCTCCGTGACCGATGGGCTTCGGTGGTGTGAAGCCTGGCAGGCCAAGATGGCTGCTTCCGGCCAGGCCAACCTCTGGTTCCGGTAGCGTGGGAACGGGAAGTGGCTGGAGAGGGGGAGGTGTGGCCAGACCCACCCACTGGTGTGTGGCCTTCCTGTAGGGGTTCCCACCCACAGGGGTGTGGCCTTCCTACAGGCTGGTCCCTCCCACCAGGGGTCCACCCAGGGGTGTGGCCATGGGGACGGATGGGGCAGGTCCTGACGATGTAACAGTCAACACGTTGGAGGGGGCGGAACCCGATGCAAGGGTGGCACTCGACGGGGGTGGAGCAGGAGGGGAAATGGTGGGAGCTTGTGGAGGGGAAGGAGGAGGGAAGGCACCATTTTGAGGACAAACAGGAGGCGACTCGACCATGCGGCCAGCGCCATTTTTTGTTTCTTTAAAGTCCTGACATAGGTCAGGCACTGAACAGCAGGGCTTCAAACTGGGAACCGAGGGTTGTGGAACATGGGAATCGGAATGGCTCACACTGGGGTGGCCAGTCCCAGGGCAAGAAAGGGACAGAGTGGGACAGGGGGCAGCAGGGAGGCAGTGGCAGCCCTGTGCCTGGTTGTGTCAGGGTCTGCGGCCCAACCCACCCTTAGGGGAAATGGGGATAGGGATGGAAAGGGTGGAATGAGGGGTAGTTGAACTGGGGACCCAAGTCTCCCTCCTCTGTTTAAATAAAGTAAAAATAGAATGAAAAAGAGGAAAAAAGCATCCAACCCTAAAGTTCCCTTTACCTTGTAAGTTGTACAAAAGTCTCCCAACTTTTCCCCTGAAAATAACAGAAGAGAAATCATCCCTGGAGGTGTCAGGGAAATTATAGAAAATGAGATCAACAAAAGCCTTTAAATCACCCTTTTTAAAAGAAACATTCCCCAAAACAAGGGAGATTTAACATGGAGATAAAAATCCCGCCTTGCAGGAGAGAGGTGGTTGCCCATTCTCACTGCAAAAATAAAAAATCCCCAAGGAGGCAAAGGAGGAAACAGAAAAAGAAGGGACTGGGTCAGGTGCCAGATGAGACACAGAAACTCACCACGAGGACTGCAGTCAAAAAGAAAGGAGCCTCAGAGGGGCAGTGGAAGCACTGCAGATCTCAAACTGTCTGGAGCCTCCTCGAAGCTGTGGGTTGGGCGGTGTGAGGTGTCTGCAGCCCAAGAGGCAGAAGTCTTCTATACAGAAGTGCAGCTGGTCTTGGCACTGGTCCCAAATGGCGCTTGATGTCCTCAAGCGAGCAGCTCACAGAGCCAGGGATGCCGAGGAGACGCTCTGAACTGATGCCGTCGAGGGCTCAGTCTGTTCGGGCGCCAGTTGTGGCCCCTGGGTCCGCTGACCACTGCGAGGGCCACAGTAGGTCGGGTCTTCAGAGGCCGGATAGCTATGAAGTTGCTTCCACCGAAGGCAGGAGGACACTCAGGCAGCTATGATTTCCAAGGGTTTATTCGAAGGGCAGGAAACAAGGGTGCTGGGACACAACCGCTCGGAAGGGGAGCTGACTCTGATAGCCGACTCCTGAGAGCAGGGTGAGGATTATTACAGCAACTGGGTAGGAGAGTCAGGCTACATTGCATCCAATAGGGGATAGGCTTAGGGGTGGAGTAGGGAAAGATTGACAGGGTAACAACCAGTGGGGGTATAGGAAAGGGGTGGCTAATAAGAGGGAGCCAACCAGGGTATAGAGAACTGGGAATAGTCTAGAACAAAAGGATGGGATGTAAAATGATTGACAGCAGGGGAGGCGGGAATTTGCACATTGGTCTCTTCCCAGGGCATCTCAGGGGGGCTCACCCCAAGACCCCCTCCCACAACACAGTGCACACTTAAGGTGATCGATTCTATTCTATTAATGTTTAAAATAGGTTAGAAACTCTTGTAAAGTAGTTGATAGTTGTTAAGCATGCACTATTAGTTTGGTTATGGTAAAAGGGGTTTAAAGGGGTAGTTGTAAGAAGTGCACCAACCCCCAGGTGAAAGGAGCACCTAAGTGAAGTGCACCAACCCCCAGGTGAAAGGAGCCAGCCTGGACAGAACTATGATGGGCCAATCAAGCGCGTTAAAGCTTCATGCACATGAAGGATCCAAAAACAAACCAATCCAAAGGGACAAAAAACAGGACAAAAAGGGGGCTTCTGACCCACTGAACCTGTGCTGCTCCATCTGGGATGTCTGGGCCATTGCTACACTGCTGCTGAGAAGACCCAGCGCTGGTGCTGCAGCATCCTCGATGGGAACGCTCCTGCTTGCCCGCGGGCCCCCTTGCTTTAGGCCTTTTTCTTATAATAAATGCTGAAATCACTTTAGTACCAGGAGTGTGCTCTCGTTTTTATCATTAACAAGCAGCTAAAAAGAGTTATAATTTATGCTTTTTTTCAATACTTATAATGACGAACAACCTGCATAAGCTAATCCATAAATGGGAAAGCCAATATTATCTGGTCATTTTTCACAGAGCTGTTCATCCCAGAGCTGGTGGTTGTTTTGGAGGAGCTGTTGCTCACTGCAGAGGGCAGTTTGTAGATGGCAGGGAACGGTGCTAGTTCATAACTCTGCTCCCAGCACCCTTCAGCTTCAGCCATTTTGGTGAGGACTGAGGTCTTTGTGTCAGCACAGAGAAAGAACAAGGCTGGGCTTCTTTGTGGCAGCTGGGACTGTCTGTGTTTCAAGCTCTCCTGGGTGTCCTTTGCACTGCAAGTGCTTTGAGTTTATTGGGCTGCTTCAAAACTTCTGAAGTTTTGAACATTTTGAAGTATTCTGGCTCTTTGAAGAGCAGGCTTCAAACTGCCAAGTGAGATATATCACTATAGATGGGAGAGAATTATATTTGTATGGATGTAGTTACATTTATAGATTTTGAGATTTACATTTAAATATTTATAGAGTAACATGTATATGCCTACATTTACATGCTCACATTTACATGCTTGGATATAGATTTAGGAATGTGCATAGTTATTTAGTTAGAGGTATGTGGAAGTTTGGATGCACAGATTGAGTTGTGTAGGCCTAGGCTGCATTTTGACCTCTCTTCCCCCTCAGCTGCCTTTTTCACCTCTTGCTTTCCCCCTGTGCCCCTGTGTCCCCTCTCCCTGTGCTGGGTCCGAGCTGGCGGCCGGGCCGGGTGGAGCAGCAGTTCCAGCCCAGGTGTCCCTGGAGCGGTGGGAGCTGCCGGTGGCCCCAGGCACTGTCCCCTGAGGAGCTGCTGAAGGACGGTGACACTGAGGGGCCGAGGGGGCTGCAGGGGCGGTGACGCTGAAGAGACGGTGACCCTGAGGTGCTGCGGGGGCTGGGGGGTGTGGGGCAGCCAAGGGCGATGGTGGCACTGAGGTGACAGGGAAGTGGCACAGGCCGAGAGGGTGGTGGCTCTAAGAGATCTAGGAGACAGAGATCGCTCAGCTCCGAGGTTCGTGTGGCACAGACAGCGTTCATTTCCCAGGCCATCCCTTATACAGAGCATTTGAAATTGGAATATTCTCGTTGGTCTGAAATCTAGGGCTGCTTGGGATCTAGCCAGTGAAATGCTCGCAGCTTCATAAGAGATCTGTGGGAGGGGGTCCTGGGGTTAGTCCACCTGGGATGCCCTGGGAGACCACTTCTGTATCATTTTCCTGCCTCCCTCGATGCCAATCATTTATCCCTGTTCACATCCATCGTCCTTTGATCTATCCCTTTGTTCTGGATTGTTCCTTGTTTTTTATGCCTTCATTGTTTCCCTAGTGTTAGCCACCTCTTCCCCCCTGTCCCCATCAGTCCTCACCCTGTCTGTCACCCCTACTCCTCCCCTGTATCGGTCCATTATTGGCTGGTTTCTACCCTGATCCTCCAGTACCGTTTCTGTTCTATACCTTACCCCGCCCTTGGGACAGCACGCTCAGAGCCCACTCCCTTCCCGAGAGGGTGTCTCCCTGCATCTCCAACTTTGCTTTTCCCTCAATAAAACCCTCTGGGAAACATATCAGCCTGAGCGTCATCCCATCTCAGTGGAAGCCTCGTTTTAGCAATCCAGCTCCGGCAGATCGTACCCTCCGTGGCATCTACGGCGGGACACAGGTCCAGGCTGCTGCAGAGATCTGAGTGGGAGAAGCCCCGGTTAGTCAATCCTGGGGCTTGGCAGCAAGCTCATCTATGATATTCGGTAACACCAGCCAATGGGTGCCTTCTTTCTGTTCAGTTCTGTTAGGTCTTGGTTTGGTTTCAGTGATGTCATCTTGAGATTAAAGGCATAAAAAGGGATTTTTACAATAAAGGGATCTCCTTTGGATGCATGAGGGTGTCCTTATTGCTTTGTTCCCCACTGCTGCATCCAAATCTGCCTTTGGGGAATGCTAATTCAATCAATAGTCGCTGTGGCATCTGGGACCTGTCTCCCGCCGTAGATGCCACGGAGGGTACGATCTGCCGGAGCCGGATTGCTAAAATGAGGCTTCCACTAAGACGGGATAACGCTCCAGCTGCTATGTTTCCCAGAGTGTGTTTTTGAGGGAAAAGCAAAGTTGGAGGTGCAGGGAGACACCCTCTCGGGAAGGGAGCGGGCTCTGAGCGCCCCGTCCCGAGGGTGGGGTAAGGTATATAACAGAAACGGTACTGGAGGATCAGGGTAGAAACCAGCCAATAATGGACCGATACAGGGGAGGAGTAGGGGTGACCAACAGGATGAGGACCAATGGGGACAGGGGGGAAGGGATAGCTTACATTCGGGAACCAATGAAGGCATAAAAAGCAAGGAACAATCCAGAACAAAGGGATAGCTCAAACAATTATGGACATGAAGAGGGATAAATGATTTGCATCGAGGGAGGCAGGAAAATGATACAGAAGTGGTCTCCCAGGGCATCCCAGGTGGGCTAACCCCTGGACCCCCTCCCACAAGTCGCTATACATCAACAAAGCATGGGATATAATTCCCAAAAAACTTAGAATTGTCTCAAAGTGTTTTGTTTAGCTTGGCAAAATACCTCATGTGTGGGGTAGAGAGTAATATCTTATGGACTGCCTTAAGATAAGAGATACTGCAACCCTACAGATAAACTAAAGCACTCCTAATCTATTAGTAAGAATTAACAAAGTCTGAACTTTCATTTTCTATCTCAAGGCTTTGTACATCCATCCATCCACACAATACCACTGTGATTAACTACACTGACACACAGGTTTGCATAAATATTATTTTCCCATATACACTGGAGTATGGTAGAGCAAAAGTAAACATTGATTGCAGTGTCTGAAGACACTGCATGTGGTTAAATATTCCCTTTGTGTTCACAGCTTTCCATTATAATTTACCTTTATAAAGAAAGGTATTAAAGGTACTATAAATAAAGGTACTAGAGGTTCCCATGAACTCCACAGATCTCAGAGAGGTCTTTGAAGTCTAGGTGTGTAAAAGGAGAGGTGTTTCATTCGGAGGTTTTGGTTGCAGAGTTTTCTGACTGAGTATTTGCCACCTGTCACTTCTGTTTACAGTGTCTATAAAATCATTTTCATGCTGAAAATCACTGACAACTACCTTCCAGATTTATTCATGGTTAAGCACCCATGCCAACTCCTCTTGAAGTCAATAGCAGGTTTCTGAATATAGCATGAATTGGATCAAACCTAAAAGGTCTGCCACTGCTATTACTGAAATACTAATTTGCATGTTTTCTTATTTTGGAACTAAAATATGACCATGGCTTTTAATGTTGGGTATTTGCAGCTAAGTGTGCAGATGCAATAATCACAGAACTGAGGTCATTTGAGATTACAGAAAGGTTAAAAACTATGCATGGGAAGGCAATAACAGGAATTTCTAAGTAACAACAAATGGTTTGTCCTGGAGCCTTGAGGTCACGTCCTTCTACCCTTCCCAAAAGAAAACCTATTCATTGAAACACATCATCATCCCAAAACCATGTTTAGATTAATTGGAACTGTTGATTAGCCCATGTAAATCAGCACTTTTTATTTTCGCTGACAAACTCTGATTCAATTTCAAACCATCAATCTTTCAAGGGAAAAAAATACACCACACAGAGTAAAACCCAGGGCAGAGGCTTCTACATATAGTATTGCCAATCCCTGTGTGACAGCCTCCTGCTAGCTTCCTACATCAGCCAGAAGGCAACTTCACTGCAACACAGACTTTCTTAATATTGGTGACATCTTCAAATCCAAGGACACTGCTTGTTTTAAAAGTTCTCAAAAGTGCATTCTAAGTTCATGAAAGCAAACACAGAGATACTACTTTGGTTTAGGAGAGAAGGTGTTTGTGCAGTTGGGTAATAGCTTGCAAGTTGAGGTGTCTGGGGGGATTTCTATGTTTGCACTCACCTTGTTTGAGACAATGAGTGCAGTGTCACCTGTGCATCCCTGGATATTGCCTTGAAGGTGCAATGCTTTATTTGTAATCAAAGAGGAAATGTATCTAAATTTATTAGGACAAACAGTTACTTTGCAAATAGACTGACAGAGAAACTTAGCAATTTTAAAGGAGTAAAATCCCAAGGTTATAAGGAAAGTGTACATATGCTTTTCATTGCTTTATAGAATTTTCTTTGACACAATTTGACTTCCTTTCTCAGTTAAAAAGAAAAAGAATAGAGAAGTATCTGGGCTTTAGCTGTGTGGCTGGATATGAAGCCACGTGAGTTTTCTGAATGGCCCCACACAAGTTTTTCAAGTTTTCTCTAAGCCTCCAGGTTCCCCAGCCCCAGGACCACCAGTGGCCGGTTTTGTTGGTCTTGCATGGGTTAATTTTTGGAGAGGAGGAAAGAAGCCAGCCAGGAAAGTGAGGCATTTCCGTGAGGAGCTGCCATAAGCTTTTCCTGATCCAGGCACAAGCAATCACTGAGCGGCTCTGAGAGCAGGCGCACTGCTAAGCCAATTACAAAAGCTGATGAAGCCTCTAGGATAATATTTTTAAGAGAGGAAAAAAGAGAGGAAAAGAAGCTGGCTTTCTCTCTGCCCTCTGAGGGGTGCTGCAGGGCAGTGGGGCCCCTTCCCGGCGGGGTTGGGGGCTCTTTCCCACCAGGGCCGCCGGGCCGTGCTGCTGGGGCTCATCCCAGCGCCGCCAGCCACTGCAGCCGAGGCCAGGAGCGGCCCCGGCGCCAGGACCAGGAACGCTCCCGCTGCCTGTGCCGGGAGCAGCGCCGTGACCGGCGCCAGGGGAGGCCACCTTGGCCCGGACTGAGAGCGGCAGGGCCAGAAGAGCCCACGCAGCCACCGCCACCTTGGCACGGACAGCGATAGACTTTGCCTGCCCGGCCACCGGGAGCCTGCCGCAGCGCAAACCAAAGGACAGAAACCTGCTCAGGAGGACCACTCTCTTCATTCGCAAGGCTGGGAGAGCCATTTGCACGCATTAATCACTGCACTGGGGGAATGGAGGGCTCAACACCGCCTGCTGCAGTTAAAGGAATTCAGGATTTGTTACGATTAAACTTTTTCTCAACACGGTCCTTTTCTGGGAATTGCTCACAAGCATTTTGCCAATGCAACTTGCAAATGCTTTTGCTGACTGAAGCCACACTGCGTCTTTCCTTCAGAAATGAATAAAGAAAACACAAATTGCCTACTGAAACCCTTCTGCTCCCTTCCAAATCAGATCACTAGCCAAGCACAAGGCTCAGGCTCATCCCCCATTCCCTCTGATAGATAGGAGGTAATATTTTGCTGCATCCAAACGGCCATGACAAAAAAGAATGAAAGTTGTTGGTGCTAGGTGTTGTTATTTATGGTTTGCATTTGTTCCAGTTAATTTGTTGGGTGTTGCTGTGAGATGGAAAAGGGGCGCGGCTGAGCACCAGACCAAAAGGGAAGTAGGACAAGAGGAGAGTGGACACAAAAGAAGGCTGTAAGGAGACATTTTTAAGTTCCCTAGTAGCCAGCCAAAGGGAAAGGGGACAGGGATTGCCTGGGGCTGGAAAAAGCAATAAAAACCACATTTGGTTGGCATGTGTGTAAGTTCGAATCTCAGGAGAGGGAGATACACACCCAGGTCAGTTGAATCCTTACTAAGAAGAAGGTTTTCTTTTGCATTAATGACTTTGTCTCCATTTAATTGCATCTAAGAGTTTATTTCTAACACCTCTCTCCCAGCAGCTCTGAGCTGCGGTGTTGCACAGCGCTAGCTGTGTGCCAGAGAGCACAAAGCAGGCTGGCCTGCTGGCCCTGAATATTTCTGCAAAGCGCTCTGCAGGTCACAGCTTTGCTGTGGCTCAGTGCAGAACTGCAGGATTGCAGGCGCTGCCTGCCTGAGCTGAGTGAGGCACTGGCTCCTGCAGCCGTGCCCTGACAAGCTGTCCCTGCCTCCCGCGGGCCTCGGGTCCCCTGGCAGAAGTGCTGTGCCTGAAGGACGCTGCCCTGTGCTCCAGCCTGCCGAGCAGCCCGGCTCCCTGTCCCGGTGCCCAGAGTGCTGCACACACTGCTGACCTTTCCCAGGAGTGCCAGGGCAGCCAGCACAAGAGTGGGAATGCTGAGCCAGGCCACCGGCCCTCAGCTGCCCTTGGTCTTTCTCTGCTCGGGGCAGACTCCAGAGGGCCAATGCCTCCAGGCTGGGCTGTGCCCAGCAGGGCTGCGCTTCCCCTCGGGAGCAGCCGGCTGCGCTTGGGCTCTGGCAGCGGAGGATGCGCCCGCTGCCAGCAAGAGGCACGCAGGGCCGGGCTGCTGCCTCCTGCAGCTACCAGGGCCTCCTTGCAGCCTGCCTCTGCCCAGGCTCAGGCTGCTCCGGGCTCTGCCAGGGTTCTCCTGCGGCTCCACGCTGGGCAAGGCCGGGCCCGCTCTCGCCTCGCAGTCGCTGACAGCTCTGCCCCGTAGGAGACCTTTCCGAGCACCTCTCTGATCTTTCTGCTTTCTCCGCTGAGCAAGGCTCTCCTCCAGCCAAAGACATTACTCTTCGCTATACAAATCCAAGTGCTAGGCACCCAAATGCTCTCGAGTCACAGCTGAAGGCCGGCATCTGCACAGGATGTTTTGGCTGCACCACTCCCTCTTTGGATTTTCCTGCAAATGCCTTTGCACTTTCTGCCTCAAATAGAAGTATCCCAGCTGGGCAAAAACAAACCAATTGGCCATATTCCAAAGGCAGTGTGGTCTGGAAAAAAGTGAAGAAGAGCCTTTCCCACTTTCAATAAGTATCACTTTCCACCTTTAAGAAACAACATGTGAAAAATGCATATTTTAATATTTGCTTTTCACAAATATTAAAGCGAATATTACATGTGTAATGTTAGAAAGCTATGCTGCATTAATTCTCTTAAGTAGTGGGTTAAATACAGTTTTAGGTTCCAACATAATGTTAAAATACAGACTATGTATGTGGGGGGAGTTTTTTTTTAAGGAATGAGATAGTCACTTCAAGGAACACCTAAATCTTCCAAAAGAGAGTAATTTATGGCTTCTTATCAGAAGAAACTAATTTCTTCAGGCCTTGCTAAGACTCAAAGACACCATGGAGATAAAAGGAAACAGCTGACATACAACCTACAGAGTTTTTTGTATTAAATAGAATGTATGCATATATGAATATGCAACAAGTGTATTGTTTTAAGGGTGATTCCTTTGTTCACAAGACATGCTTTTTGTGACTTAAGTGTCCGAGAGCATACAGACGTCCGTAATTCTTTGCTTTTTATTGTCTTATAATTGTCCTAACTCTATTACTCAAATTGTATTACTATTTTTATAACCATTTTATTATTATTAAACTTTTAAAATTTAAAAAAACAAGTGATTGGCATTTTTCAGAATTATGGTAGCAGAGCATGGTTACTAACACCTCTCTGCCAGTTCCTTAGGAGACACAGAGTGTGGAGACATGTCCTGCCCTTTTTAGGCAGCTTCGCTCTGTTCCCGTGGTGTTACCAACAGACACATGTTTTGATCTAGGGACAAAAGGGGACAATAAAACAAAGAAAAGGGAAAGGATTCCCTAAAACCATGGTAATTAGCCCCTAAGATTAACATGTACATGAATAACAAAGACCCAAGGAAAAAGGATAGGTAAGTATTTGTTGGGATGGGGTGGATAAATGGGGGATGAATGCATGTGAAGGAGAGGTGAGATGGTTATCCCAGACTTGCCAAGTGATTGCGGAGTCTCCCATGCTGCATCTTCACCTTTTTTGCGAGAAAAACAGAGTGTAAAGAGACGAAGCGAGTGAAAATAAAAGAGTGAGAGAACGCCCCTGGGGAAACTGGGACTGGGAAGGAGTGGGACCCCTTGGTGTGAGTGGAATAGCAAATAAAAAAAATAAAAAGAGGGTTTTCTTGGCATAATTAATCAGAGAAAAATAAAAGGGTAAAAAGAGAGGGTTTTCCTTGTAGGGGCATAAATTTGCTGGATTGAGGGATTAACATCCTAAGAGCACTCAGAGTTGCCGGATTGAAGGATATCCAAGAGAATCTGGCATTATGGTTGGATTGAGGGATATCCAAGAACACCGGAACTGGCCAGTAACACCTAAAAGTGTAATAGGTGTGTTAAAATTCTGCAGAATAGAGAGGTATTCAGGATTAAACCTGCTGGGTTGATGGATAAGGGTTGGAAACATTCCAAGAGCAATCAGAATAAATGTAGATATGTGGATATGTAATATAGATTGTTTGAAAGTAAAAGGTACTTTGCTGTTGTATGTGAGAGTGAGTGAAAAATAAAAGTGAGTGAGCGTGGGCAAATGAAAGTATATGTAACAGTATTGTGAAGTCGAGAAGTATGAATGAACAGGCTTGAGAGTGGCAATGTGTGTGAGAGTGAGAGATAAAGGTGAGTAAATATAGATGAATGGAAGTATATGTAATGTAGATTGTTTATTTTGAGCTTTACTTTACTTCCTTGGAGAGAGATGGATTGTGTTGAAGAAGAGAAAGGACTTTCTGTGTAGTTGAAAGAAGGTAGTATTCAGGTTTTTAGAGAAAGTGGGAAAGAGAGACAGAGAGGACGATTAGATAAGATCTTGGGATGGGACAGAAATCCATTAAGGAAATGCAGGAAAGAAAAAAAGGAGTAAAAATTTACCAACAGAAATACCCCAAGATAGCCCTCAGGAGTTATGTTAGCCAACTGGGAAAAAAAACCCTTGTACCAGAAGGAAGGACAAGGTAAAGATGATAGAATTTTGTATGCTAGAATGTATGCTGAAAAAGGAATTAAGATCTGACCATGTTTACTGGCCTAGATATGGCTCTTTTGAAAGTTGGATTTGTCAGGCTCTCAATGTATTTGTAAATTCAAAGGAACCCTTTAATTCAGAAGAAAGAGAATATGCCACATGTTGGACAGGAGATTTGAGGAAAATAAAAATCTTTAAGGTATCAGAAAACTCCAAGAAAAAAAACAAGAAAAACAATCAGGAAAAGAAAAGGGAGGGGAGCAAGAGGGAAAAAAAAGAAAAAGAAAAGGAGTGGGATACTTTACAGGCTTTGCCCCTTCCTTTCCCGCTCGCACCCGCGCCACTTGTCCCGGGTCCCAGCTTGCCGTCCTCTTTGGGCCTTCCTGCCCCAATGCCAGCACCTGTCCTGGGTCCTGGCTCACCGCCCACTCCTGCCCTGGTTCCCGTCCCATGTGTGAGCCAACTGCCCACAGTGGCTGCTCTGCCCGTCCCCGCCCCGCCGCCCACTGCAGCCCTCCTGGTCTCTGTTCCGCCTCCCGCAGCCTCTTTGGCCATCCGGCCAGCCCCAGTCCTGTCCCGCCCAGCTGCTCCATGGCCGCTCTGTCGGCCGTGCATGCCAGGCTCCCATCGGTTCCTCCCATCCCACCCTTGAGCGCTTCTCCTGCAGCTGTTTTATCTGCCCCATCCCCAGTGACTTTGCCCATTCTGGCTGTGCTGGGCACCACCACTGCTGCTCTGCCTTTGCTGGGGACCACCGACCCAGCTTCCATTGGCCATGTGCGGACAGACCCCGCTCCCAGCTGGTACCCCCCAGAACTGCCCCGCTCTTGGCAGTTCTAGCAGCACACCCTGTCCATGCTCCGCCTTTGGAGGACCAGGTCTTGGCGGTGTTCCCTCCCCTCAACCCCCTTCCTTCCTGGAGTTCCATTCCCCCAGTAACCACAGCCCCAGCTCAAAGAAACTCTTTCTATCTGGAGGAACGTCCCTTATAGGCACACAAGAAGTTCAGTTAGAAGGCAACATTCTCTGGACACTTCTTCACAACACGGGAGAAAGGCTATAGAAAAAGAGTGGGATAAAGAAATAGGTCTATTTCCACTAAGGTCCTGATGGGAGGGGGTGGTACTGGGCTTGTGAATGCTCCCTTGACTTCTTCTGAGGTCAGAAATTTTAAAAAGGAAACCAAAGGGATTTTGGAAGATCCTATAGGCATTGCTGAACAACTAGACCAATTTCTAGGTCCAAATATCAATACTTGGGAAGAAATGCAGTCTGTAATAAAGATACTGTTTTCTCAGGAAGAAAGGCAAATGATCAGAAATGCAGGCATAAAAGCCTGGAATAAAGAAAATCCACAGGGGCCTCCCAGAGAGGAGAAAATGCCAACTGCACCTCCTGAGTGGGGTCAAAATGATGAGGAGGGGAGAAAACATATGCATGAATATTGTAATTTAATAATCAAGGGAATAAGAGGGGCAGCACCTCAAGGGCAAAATGCTAAAAAGACTTTTGAGGCACAACAAGGGAAAGAAGAAACTCCAACTGAATGGTTAGACAGACTTAGGAGAAATATAAAACAATATTCCGGAATAGATCCTGAAAACAATGTGGGAAAAGCTTTGTAAAGGATTAACTTTGTTACTAATGCTTGGCTGGATATTAGAAAAAAAAATAGAAAAAAATGAAGATTAGCATCATAAATTATTTGACTTATTAAAGGAAGCTCAGAAAGTTTATGTCCAGAGAAATGAAGAAAAAACTAAACTAAAAGCAAAAGTTGTGGCAGTCACCCTGCGAGAAAACAATTACAAGAAAAATCAAAAACACACAGGCACTACTCCTAGAGATGGTGGTTGTAGAAACAAGGGAATAGGAAAGAATAAAATCCCGATACAATTGAAGTTTCAGGAACATTCCAGGAAGGTCTGCTTTTACTGTAAGGGTGAAGGACATTATAAAAGAGATTGTCCTAAGACAGCAACAGATCTGAAAATTTTTAGAGATGGGCACCAAGGAAGAATAGGGATGTCAGAGGCTCTCTTTTTTAGGGGACAAATACCATCTGGAGTCTGTGAGAACTTTAAAAGTGGGTCCCCAAGAAGAAAAACTGGAGTTTGTGGTAGACACAGGGGCAGAAAGAACCTGTCTGTTAGATGTTCCAAAAGGTTATAGTGTGAGCAAAGATACTGTAAAAGTAACAGGAACAAAAGGAGAGAGTTTCACTGTTCCTGTCATTAAAAATGTGATAATAGAGGGAGAAACTAGACTTTGGATGGTGGATGTTTTATTGGTCCCAGGGGCAGGTAGCAATTCATTGGGACGAGATTTACAAGTGAAATTAGGAGTAGGGGTTGTTCCAGAAGATGGGAAGATGACAACTAGACTTTTAAAATTAGGCCAGGAGGATGAAAGAAGAATTAACAAGGAAGTTTGGGCAGGGGAGGGAAATAGGGGAGGATTAAATATTTGTGGGAGGGGGGTTGGAAGAGGGACCTCCCGCCCTGCCCTGGGAAACAACAGATGTTTAGTTTCCCGCCTCCCCTGCTTGTCAATCTTTGCTATCCCTTCCTCCGGTTTATGTCAATCAGTTTGTACCCCTTCCCTTTGTTCTAGAAAGTTCTATGTTCTGTATATCCCCATTGGTTCTCCCCCAGAAACCACTCCCTCTCCCTATCCCTATTGGTTAAAGCTGTATCACACCATCCTTACTCCTCCCTTCAGCCCGTACCCGATTGGACCCTCAGACCCTAACCACTCCTTTCCCCTGCCGTATAAATTCCCTGCCCCACCCCTTGGTCGGGGCTCTCGGAGCCTGCTTTCTTCCCGTGTAGCTCTGTCCCTTCACCTCTCTGTACCTCTCCTCTTCTGAGCTCATGAGAATAAAACAGACCGAGAGACATCCCGCTTGGGTGGAGACCTCATTTATCATTAGCTATCTGGCGCCGATTGACCTCTCCTGCCGAACCCTTTGCGGCGTCTCCGGCGGGACACTGGGCCCGGGGAAGACCGCCGCAGCTGGTGCCTGAACAGGGCCCCTCCGCAGCACCCTCAGAGCGTCTCCGCTCAGCTCGTCCGATTCCGTGAACCGCCTGCTGCCGGATTTAACGTGCCGTTCAGATACCAGCTCCACGGACAGCGGAATTTTGTTTAAGTGCTTCTGCCTCGTGGACTGCAGACAGCCCGCCCGAAGAAGAACAGCAGTGTCGAGGGGCGACGCTCCTTCTCAGCGGGACCTGCAGTGCTTCCACCCCCCCTCGGAGGTCCTTTCTGTTGGATGGGTGTCCTTTGGTTGGTGAGTTTGCATGCCCTGTCTGGCACCCGACCCCATCCCATCTCCTTTTGTTTCTCCTTTGCCTCCGTGAGGACTTGTTTTAGCAGTGAGAATGGGCAACCGCCTTTCTCCTGCCCAGTGGGATTTCTACCTCCATGTTAAGGCATCCCTTGTTTTGGGCAATATTTCTTTTTGTAAGAGGGATTTGAAAGCCTTAGTTGTTCTTATTTTCAATCATTTCCTTAATGTTTCCCAATATGATTTTAATTCTGTTTCATTCTGGGGAAAATTTGGGAGGTTGTTATATGACTTACAAGTCAAAGGGAACTTTCGTGTGGGGCATTTCTTTCCTTTATTTCATTCTATTTTTACTTTATTTAAACAAAAAGGGGAAAACTTGGGTCCCAGTTCACCTACCCCGTGTTCCGCCCCCCCTCTCTCCTAATCCTACTCTCCCTAAGGGTGGATCGGGTGGCAGAACCTGCCAAACTGAGGCACAGGGCTGCCGCCATCTCCCTGCTGCCCCCGATTCCCTCTGTCCCTTTCCCGCCCCAGGACTGGCCACCCCAGTGCAGCCCTCTCCTCGTCCCTAAATCCTAAACTCCCCAATCCCAAAGTCCTGTCGTTCCATTCTGAATTTTTCTCAATGTAACCCACAAGATGGCGCCGGCCACATGGCCGAGTGCGGGAAAGACTTTCAAGATGGCGCGCCTTCACCTTTACCTCCTCCTTTCATCGCGGCCCCTGCCACTTCTCCCGCTCCCCCATTGTCGGTTGCCGCCCCTGCATCGGGTCCCGCCCTTCCCATGATGTCGATGGTGTCAGCGTCGGGACCTGCCCCATCTGCCCCCTTGGTCACACCCCTGGGAGGGCACCCAGTGGGAGGGAACGCCCCCGTGGGTGGTAACCTCCTACCGGAATGCCCCGCCCCGGGAGGCTGGCCCAGCCTCGCCTCCCCCTCTCCTGCCACTTCCGGTTCTTACGTCACTGGAACTGGAAGCTGGCCTGGTCAGAAGCAGGCCATCTAGGCCTGCCAGGCTTCACACTACCAGAGCCCACCGGCCAGGGAGAGGATCAAGGCCCTCACCTGTCCTGCCTCGTCCTCTTCCGAGGATGAGGACAGTAACAGCCCCCAGCCCACACCTAGGCCGGGCAGCGGGTGGGCCAAGATCAGGGTGGAGGCCATCAGGGACGGGGACCTGGAGCTTGCTAAAGACCTTGAGTTCCTTACAGCACCGGTGATGAGGGCAAGGGGAGGGCAGGTGAAATGAGAACAACTGCCATACCCGGAGGTGAAGGAGTTGCAAAAGGCCGCGAAAGACTATGGATGGGACTCCCCATTTTTGGACCTTACCAAAGAACGTTTTGGACCTTACTTTTACCAGACATACTTTAGTTCAACACGATATTAAATACATTGCAAAGTCTCTGTTGACCCCCACCGAGTTGCTCCTCTGGGAGGTGCAATGGAAAAAGCTTCTCAAGCCACTTCTAAAAAAGCACAACCTGTGGGAGGCGCTCGGCACGGGGGAAGAAGGCCTTGAGGCTCTGGCAGGGGAAGGCGAGTTTGTCCAGCCAGAGGATCAGATCCTCCTTCCGGCAAACCTCCTAAATGACATCAAGGAGGCTGGCAGACTCGCCCTATTGAAGATCCCAGACAGTAAAAACCCCTCCAGAGCTTCTCTGTGATAACACAAGACCCTGATGAGACTTTTATCAAGTTTGTGGATAGGTTAAAAGAGGCGATCGATCGACAACTAGAAAACCCAGCGGCGAGGGAGGAGCTCCTGAGGAAGATGGCCTTCACAAACGCCACAGCTGAGACCAAGAAGGTCCTTCGGACACTGCCGCAAGACCCTGAGCCCACCATTGCCCTAATGGCAGAAGCCTGCGCCAAGGCAACGTCGACCGAGGTAACTGTTGCCATGGCTGTCAGTAAGGGGGTTGGGGAGGCAATGCTAAATATAAACACTGTGTACTGCTTTGGGTGCGGCCAGATGGGTCACATCCAAGCTAACTGCCCTCATTGGCCCCTGGAGCGGCTGCACCATCCCTATGCTGCCTCCCCGAGACCACTGCCCAGGAACTCCTACCCACCATACCACCCAGCAGGAAACGGGCCGCGGAGCGCGAGGAGAGGCCTCGCAAGGACAACAAGTGGCCCCTCACAGTGCCCGAGCCTCCTGACCATCAGGGAAGACCAATGGCCCACGGGGCAATTCTGGAGGGTTGGTGGGACCCAGACACCAGACTCCGCCTCCTCCGGAGGACACCCAATTTAGATCAAGGCTGCCGCCGGGTCCTCCACAGCACCACCACTGTCTTCTTCGAAGACGAGGACCCGGTGAGAGTCTCGGTGGGGTTCCTGGAGCCCCCTTACGGTAGCGGCGAGGCGACAGTCCTCATCCTTGATGACAGCAGGCTGACACCGGACTGGCTTTCCATCTTGCCGGAGGTGGTGTGTGTGGCTCTGGGATCAGAAGTGACTATCTCAGTCGTGTGCCATCATCCACCCATGACGTTACGTAAGGGGCTCCCCTTCGCCACCCTCTATTTGCTGGACAGTACTGGACTGGACTTTCATCAAGATGACGACGTGCCCAAAACCATCTTTTTTATACAGAACATGTCCAAGGAAAGAGCCATTATTAAGGCCTCATTCTCGTTACAGGGGAAGACTGTAACCTGGGACCTCATGGCAGACACCGGGGAAGATGTCACCATCCTTCCCCGAGCAAAGTGGCCCCGCAACTGGGAGTTGGTGCCCCCTTGTGGCACTATCTCTGGAGTGGGTGGAGCTGTCAATTTCATGAGGAGTCGACATCTAGTAAGTGTGGAGGGTCCTGAGGGACAGATTGCTACAATCCGGCCATTTGTTGTTTCTGCAAATATCATGTTATTAGGCAGGGATGTTTTGTCCCAGTGGGGTGCCCGCCTTGACATCCCTAGCCCTGAATGGGACTTTTAGTGTGGGCCGCTGCAGAGCGCACCTCCCCACCGCTCAATTGGAAAACTGATACTCTGGTGTGGGTGGATCAGTGGCCCTTGGTGGGAGAAAAATAAGATGCGCTCAACAAACTAGTAGAGGAGCAGGTGCGCCTGGGGCACTTAATACCTTCCACCAGCCCCTGGAACACACCTGTCTTTGTGATCAAAAAACCCGGCAAAGACAGGTGGCGCCTGCTCCAAGATCTCTGCAGGGTTAACGATGTCATCGAAGACATGGGCCCCCTACAGCCTGGCCTGCCCTTGCCCTCCATGCTTCCCCGGGATTGGCAGCTGGCAATCCTTGAAATCAAGGATTGCTTTTTTAACATCCCACTATATCCTGGAGATGCTCCTAGATTCGCGTTCTCGGTCCCGTCCATCAATCGGGCCGAGCCATATAAGAGATACCAATTGACTACTTTGCCCCAGGGAATGAAAAATTCCCCAGTGCTCTGCCAAACATATGTGGCCCAGGTCCTGTCACCAGTTAGGAAGATTTTCCCTGAGGCAATTATCCTCCACTACATGGACAATGTACTTATTTGTGCTGCCACGGGTACATACTTGAATGCAGATCTTTCACGGACTGTCAAAGCCACCAAGGAAGTGGGCTTCCAAACAGTGGAAGATAAAATCCAGCTTGCAGCGCCGTGGAAATACCTGGGATTTACCATCACTGGAAGGACCATCACGCCCTAGTCCTTGGCCATCATGGACAACCCACGGACCCTGTGGGATCTCCAGCAAGTGTGTGGCACCATCACCTGGATCCAATCTCTCCTGGGACTCACCATGGAGGAGCTGGCGCTGCTCTTCAGCCTTCTACAAGGAGATGGCGACCTGGCTTCTCCATGCGAGCTGACACCAACCATGAAGGGAGCCCTGGAGAGAGTCCTGGATGCCATCAGATCCCGTCAGGCCCACCATGTGGACCGGGTCCTTCCCATAAACATGGCCATCTTGGGTAAGTCCCTAAATTTCCACGGCCTGTTATTTCAATGGGATGCTGGTCGGAAGGACCCACTCCTCATCATCGAGTGGCAATTCCTTATGCACCAGCCTCCTAAAACCATAACTACACCGGCTGAATTTATGGCCAAATTAGAAAACAAAGCAAGGCACTGCCTCCGGACCCTCGCAGGGTGTGACCCAGCGTGCATTTACCTTCCGTTGAATCTGGAACAATTGGAATCTTTATTGCAAATGAATGAAAATCTTCAAAGTGCGGTTGATAGCTACCCTGGTCAGATCTCGATTCATTATCCTAAACACAAGCTGTTTAAGGACACATTATATCTGGCCCCAAAATCATTCAAAAGCAAGACACCAATTAAGAACGCTCTCACACAGTGTTACACTGATGGGTTGGGAAGGTCCCACAAATCAGTGATCACTTGGAAGGACCCAGATAGTCAGAAGCGGGAGTCTGACATCCAAATTGTTGAGGGTTCCCCCCAGAATGCAGAACTTGCTGCGGTTGTGGGAGCATTCAAAAAATTCCAGCAACCTTTCAATTTGGTCACAGATTTGGCTTATGTTGCCGGGGTAGCAGAGTGGGCAGAACACGCCATGCTCAAAGAAATTCAAAATAAAGCATTATTTCAATTGCTTTCGGAATTAATTTGGCTGATCTCCCACCGGGAGCAATTGTATCACATCATGCACGTTCGGGTGCACACAGACCTGCCTGGACCCATCGCAGAGGGTAACCAGAGGGCGGACCAACTGGCCATGCCAATAAGACTCAACACACATGCACTTTCACTTACCACACCAGACATATTTGCAGAGGCGTGGCTCAGCCATGTCTTCTATCATCAAAATGCACCAGCCTTGGTAAGGCAATTTAAACTTTCAAAAGAGCAGGCCAAAGCCATCTTAGCCACCTGCCCCAACTGCCAGTCCCTTGCCCTACCACCTGTGGCGTCAGGGGTTAATCCCCGGGTACTTGGGGCGCTGGAGCTTTGGCAGACAGACGTCACCCATTACCAGCCTTTCGGCCGCCTTAAATACATGCACGTGTCTATAGACACGTTCTCTGGGGTTGTTTTTGCCTCCCTACACACAGGGGAAAAGACTAAGGACGCCATTAAACATCTATATATGGCATTTGCCACTCTGGGCGTCCCCAAGGCCCTAAAGACCGACAACAGCCCGGGGTATACATCTAAGAGATTCCAGGAATTCCTCCAACAATGGGGCATCACACATACCACTGACATCCCTCACAACCCAAAAGGACAGGCCATCATTGAGCGCTCCCACAAGGAGCTTAAACAGCTTTTAGATTTACAGCATGATTCGGCCCTGGCCATGACGCCAGTTGAGAGATTGAGTAAAGCACTGTACACCTTAAACTTCCTCAACTGCTCTGACCGGGAGCCGAATCCGCCTGTACTCAGGCATTTCTTTAATAATACCCGAGCCGTCTTCCGGGAGCGCCCACCTGTCCTTGTCCGGGACCCTGAGTCCCGCACCATCCAGGGACCCTAATCACTAATAACTTGGGGGAGAGGGTATGCCTGCGTTTCCACAGAGCAAGGCCCCAGGTGGATTCCTGGAAAATTCGTCAAGCCCTTCCTGGACCACACCCCCGCGGAGGACAACACCACATAAGACAACCCCAAAGCTACCTCATCAGCGACCCCAGGCAACGCGGTCGCGTGGCGCCGACGGAAAAAGAAGGAGATAACGGTGACTCGGCCTAATCTAGTGGCCCGAGTCCTCATCTCAAGATTATATCTGCCACCCAGAATTTACACCCTTCTCGATCCCCCATCCCCTCCTGTCCCGTTCCCTCTACCCTGCTACCTCACCCGTGTCCCATTTATGCCCTTACCTTGAACCTGTTTTAAGTTTATTTAAACCAAAAGGGGGAGCTGGGAGGGGAGAACCTTACCCTTTATGTTACTTACCTTTCTTTCATTTACCTTAGAGGAGGGTGGCTGCCCTCATGACATCTGTTTCCGCGGAACCCCACTGTGCCCAGCTGGCCGTCGCCATTTGTGCCATCATCATCCTGTGGATGTCAGCGGCGGACAGCTGGATCGTCCCACAGCTGAAGGAAAATGTCTGGATTACGCTGGCGAAGTCCTTGCAGCAAGACAACTTCTGCCTGGCCATGGGCAATGTGGATAATCCACAGTCCACATGCCTGGTGGGGGTCCCTCTGGCTGCCGACGATTGGCCTGTCACCAACTCCAACGTGCTCAGAACCACGGGTAGGAGACCTAACCCGGTGGACACCTGGGACGAATGGACGAAAGTCCTTCTGAACAGTAAGGAGGAACCCCAGGAATTGGACCTGCTGGGGTCTTCACGCGCAACGTTTTGCGTCAAATTCTATTTTCAGAGGCCAAGGCCAAATTGGCAAGGACTGGACTTGGCAAAAAATACTTACCGGAAGGATGTCACACCTTTGAGTAAAAAATATAATAGCATGGATTGGGGTAACTACACCAGCCAGGCTATTTCCATTTCCTCCACCTGCCCCAAGTTGCTTCCCCGGGGGATGTTTCTTAACTGTGGAGACCGGGTGTGGTCGGGGATTCCATCGCGGAGGCAGGGAGGACCATGCAGCCTTGGCAAGCTTGCTACCCTAACTCCCAATAAGACACAAATTTTAGATTGGCAGAAGGAACGACAATTGGCACGTACTAAAAGATCATATGCTGGATTTGACGAAAATTGCGATTCCCAAATTTTCAACTGGGGCAAAACAAAGAGGGTTGCTGCGTCCATTTTCCTTCCCTGGTACGCAGCAGCTAAGGCCCTCGGTGAGCTTTCTCACCTGGAGTGCTGGGTAATTAAGCATGCCAATGCATCATCCGCCGCACTCTCAGACCTACTGGCGGACGAGCAGACCACCAGGCCCACCACCCTACAAAATCGGGTGGTGATTGACTTTCTTCTGCTAGCCATGGCCACAGCTGCTAGGACTTCAAAGGACTGTGTTGCTTTAACTTGTCATCTAGAAGCACATCGATACAGAAAAACATCCAGCGGATCCAGACCCAAGTTCAAAAAATCAGAACAGAGACTACTTCGGCTGTGGACCCAGTAAAGAGAATTTTGTTGCAGTGGGGCATCCCTGGATGGGCAGCCTCCATCCTAAAAGGACTTGTTCGGGTTTTCATTATTATTCTTATTATTTCAATTGCCCTTGCCCTCTTCAAAAGGATGTTAGTTAAGACATTGGGCAATGTTTATTTAATGAATAAAAATGGGGGAGATGTGGGAGGGGGGTTGGAAGAGGGACCTCCGGCCCTGCCCTGGGAAACAGCAGATGTTTAGTTTCCCGCCTCCCCTGCTTGTCAATCTTTGCTATCCCTTCCTCCGGTTTATGTCAATCAGTTTGTACCCCTTCCCTTTGTTCTAGAAAGTTCTATGTTCTGTATATCCCCATTGGTTCTCCCCCAGAAACCACTCCCTCTCCCTATCCCTATTGGTTAAAGCTGTATCACACCATCCTTACTCCTCCCTTCAGCCCGTACCCGACTGGACCCTCAGACCCTAACCACTCCTTTCCCCTGCCGTATAAATTCCCTGCCCCACCCCTTGGTCGGGGCTCTCGGAGCCTGCTTTCTTCCCATGTAGCTCTGTCCCTTCACCTCTCCGTACCTCTCCTCTTCTGAGCTCATGAGAATAAAGCAGACCGAGAGACATCCCGCTTGGGTGGAAGCCTCATTTATCATTAGCTATCTGGCGCCGGTTGACCTCTCCTGCCGAACCCTTTGCGGCGTCTCCGGCGGGACACTGGGCCCGGGGAGGACCGCCGCAAATATTGACTCTATAAGGGTTACAGGTGAGAGAGAAAATTGTCCCATATGTGTACGGCAGTATCCTATATCTTTAGAAGGACGGGAAGGTTTAAAGCCAGTAATAGAAGGACTAATAAAGAATGGGACATTGGAACCTTGTATGTCTCCTCATAATACCTCTATGCTCCCAATAAAGAAGCCTGATGGGAGCTATAGACTGGAACATGATTTAAGGGAGGTTAACAAAAGAACTCATACCCGCTATCCAGTGGTACCAAATCCTTATACTCTTTTAAGTAAAGTCCCTCCCCAGCATCAGTGGTTTAGTGTAGTGGACCTTAAAGATACCTTTTGGGCTTGCCCATTTGCCCAGGAGAGCCAAGATATCTTTGCCTTTGAATGGGAGGATCCACAAACTGGGAAAAAACAGCAATTTAGATGGACAAAACTATTACAGGGGTTTACAGAATCCCCAAACTTATTTGGACAAGCTTTAGAAACAATACTACAAACTTTTCCCACTTCCCCTGGAATACAAATTACCCAATATGTAGATGATCTTTTACTGTCTGGGGAAGGTGAAGCTGAAGTTAGAAAGGCTACTATAAAACTTTTAAATTTTCTTGGGGAAAAAGGATTAAGGGTATCAAAAGGGAAGCTACAATTTGTAGAATCAGAGGTAAAATATCTTGGACACTTGATTAGTAAGGGTAGTCGGAAGTTCAACCCAGACGGAATCACAGGAATTCTATCCCTTCCCCCTCCCTCTTCAAAGGGGAAAATCAGAAGACTACTCAAATTATTGGGATATTATAGATTGTGGATTGAAGGATATACACAGGCAGTAGAATTTTTGCATTACAAATTGACAGAGGGAGATGATATAAAATGGACCAAAGAAGATGATTAAAAACTAGGAAAACTGAAGTTAAAACTGGCCTCAATACCAGCTTTAAGCTTACCTTCACTAGCAAAACCCTTTCATCTGTACATAAATGTAGAAAAGGGGGTAGCTCTTGGGGTTTTGGTTCAGGAATGGGGAAGAGTAAAGAGACCAGGCTTATTCATCAAAGATGTTGGATCCTGTAAGTCAAGGCTGGCCAGTGTGTATTCAAGCTATAGCAGCTACTGCAATCCTGGTAGAGGAACATTGTAAACTTACTTTTGGAGGTAAATTAATTGTGTGCACACCTCATGCAGTACGAAATTTCTTCCAATTTGCATTGTGATTTTTATCTTGAAATACATAACTTACTGTACTCTAGGATTGAAAAACTAGTTTACAGCTGTCACATAGCAAAACCTGCTATTAATTTGAGTCGATGCAGGCTGTTCAATCCAGTGGTTCTCAATGTGTAAAGTTCAACTAAAGGTAACACCAGCTGCTTGGTAGGTCAATGAGAAACATTTTTCCTTCCAGCCAATCCTTTTTCATGTACCCAAATGTGTTTTGCTTTCTTAGTTTTTTTGGGGTTTTTGTTATTTTTTCTGGAAGTGCTAACTACTTGCAGTGTACCTGGAACAGCAACTAAAGTTGTGCATCTAAAACACTTGTGAAAAATAGTGTTCATTTTTTTTCCCAGAATGGGGTGTGGCTACATATAGAAAAGGGAACCTACAAAGCTAGATGAAGAAAAAGTTTCAGTATCTTCTAATATAAGCTGTTAATTTGTTACTTTCAGCATCACAGTGGGTATGTGACACACACATATGAAAAAGATGGTGGGGAAGATCTCTGCTTGCTATAGTTTCCTATTTTTTTGAATGAGTTAGAGAGCTATGAAGCAGTTGTGAGTTCCTTAGGTGGATTATCCAGGCCTGCAGGGAGGGCTTGGCCCTGATTCCCTCTGTGCTGCAGGTAGACTCTGGTGAGTTTGGAGGCAGGGTGCTTCACCACTGCAGTGCTCAGGTGCAGTTTCCTATTTTGACAATAAAGCTTAAATTCAAAAGTGCCTCTTCCCATACAGTTATTGTTGGTACTGTAGGAACCTCTTTAGACAATGTTTCCTGGCAGTCAAAGAGAGAGTATTGCAGAGACAAATTCCTTAGTTGCTGTCTCCCCCACTGTATCCATATTTTGTCTATTCCCTCTTTAAATTATAGATTTGTAAAATCATACTCTGTGTCCTCAGATGCCCTTCCCAAATCAAACCTTGGCTTCTTTGCAAATTGTATTGCACTAACTAGCATTGCTTTAACTTTTTTTGGTGCAGGCAGGATCACTTTGGAAGTAAGTTGTTGTTTACCTTGTTCCTGCAACCCTTTCAAGCTTATGAATGGAAAATTGTGATAGCAAAACAAGTCTTTAGTTTTGGCACTATTTGCTGTGAGTGGCTGGTAGCCTTGGTGGAGAGTGTCGTGAATTACACGCCTGCAGAACACACATAACAGAAGTAATTTAATTTGTAAGGAAGTTGAAAAAGCGGGGAGAGGTGATTGGCAGACTCACCTCTCCAGGATGTAGGACTAATGTTAGAAAGTGTATTGATGTTGGAATGTGGATGTTGAAATGTGGAGAGAAAAAGAGAGAAAAAGAGAAAGGGAGAGAGAGAGAAAGAGAGAGA
>QUSF01000263.1:30548-58126 GCA_003676055.1 Chloebia gouldiae
AGAAAAAGAGAGAAAAAGAGAAAGGGAGAGAGAGAGAAAGAGAGAGATAGAAAGAGAGAGCGAAATACACCCCCAAGGTCTTCATACCGTCGCTATCTGTAAGTTCTCCCCCATTCCTGCTAGATAGAGTGACTGACTACAAGGGAGGGAAGTGGCGAAGGACAGAGTTTCACAAGGCTGTGAAAAAGAGGCAGAGCGGGACAACTAATAGAGATAAGATAAAAACAGAGATAGCTGACTCTCACAAAGTGGTTTATTTTTTTAAACAAGACTTCTTTTTTTTATTTTCTGATTTTTTTAAGAAGAGGAGGCTTTTGTTCTGAAGGATGGGTCTGTAAGACTAAAACAGTTAAATGTTGCCCAAAAAAAAGTAAAAAATCAAGAGATGTGATACATCTCATGTTAAATTTGGCCTAGTATTTTTTTATTTAAATAATTATAGCTCATAAGAAAAAGAATTGGCCTCTGAAGCTATTAACACAACTGGACACAAGAAGAAGAAGTGGCTGTAGAAAAAAAAACGCTTTTAGTTAAACCCAAAAAGTGCTGAAGAAACTAATGGTAAAAGTTAATGCAGTATTGTTTTTCTTTTAACAGAGTGTTATTAAGAAGTCCTTTCCAGGTACTACTAAAGCAGCAATCCAAACCACGAAAAAGAGGGTGAATTCATGCCAGCAAAATAAAAGAATCTGTGAAGAAACGTGAGGAATGGACTATCACATCTAAACTGGGTGATACCAAATTGACTTTCAACTGGGACTGTGTGGTAACGGTTTGGGAATACCCAAATCATCCAAGGAAGGTACAAAGAATAACACCTAACTGAGAAATAATGCAAAGCTTACACCACTGGTTTTAAGCACTGCCTGAATAAGCCCTGAGAGGCCTCCGACACCTCCTTGGGAGAGGAATACTGCCACTTCAAACAGGAGAATCAGGACTGTTTTAGTCAAAGTGTTCTTATTCTGGCCTTAGCCTGTGACTTGTACAGGGAAGAAGGGAAATTACCATTAATACTATGCTGTATACTTTTTTTGATTCATCCCCATACTGGACATGCTAGCTGGATTATAAATGAATGTTTAAATTATGGGAATAATTGGCATTGTAGTTCACAAAATCTATGTTCTCATTGCAAGAAGTATTGCGTGTGGGAGGGGGTCCCACTGATAGTTGCCCTGGGATGCCCTGGGAGACCACCACTGTATCATTTCCCACCTCCCCTGTTGTCAATTATTTGTTATGCCTTCCCCTACTCATGTTGCTCATTGTTTGTACTATCCTACAATTCCAGAATGTTCCCTGTTTACCAATGTATCCTCATTGGTTCCCTCCTGTTAACCAATCCTTCCCCTTGTCCCCATTGGCTCATCCCCTGTCATTTATCCTCTGTTCCTTCCCCGAGCCTTTCCCCCATTGGTTCATATGTACCCTAACCCGCCTACCCTTACCCAGTTTTATACCTTAGCCTGCCCTCGAGACAGGGCTCTCAGAGCTTGCTCCCTTCTTGAGTGGCTGTCTCCCTCCACCCCGATTTGCCTTTCTGACAATAAAGCCCTCTGAGAAATACAGCAGCCTCTGAGTCATCCCGCCTCAGTGGAACAGCATACTACATCTATCCAGGCTCCTGTTGACCGACCCCACTGTGCTGTTCCCTGTGGGACAAAGGTCCCGGGCACGCCGCAATTGAGTACTGAATCGATCCCCTATACAGAAAGAACTCAGAAACTGAAGTAATAAATTGGTTTTGTGGATGGGAATTATCAGTGCCTGTGGACTGAGAGATACCTGAGGAATGGTGGGAAACCACAGTTAAAAGGTGTCATAAACAATTTACCTGGAAATTAGTAAAAAGGAGTGACAAGGGAAACAGAGGGCAAGCGTGGATTGACCACCGTACTCACCACCAAGAAGATCACATATACCTGCTATGGGAAGCAATTCCATGGGCAGGGGAGGTCGGGGTATAAGCCATACTAGACCTCTGTTATTCCTGTTTCTGTCTCTCATTTGTTGTCTTTTACCTTTCGAGATACCAGCAAGATCGTGTCACCAATGCTACAGGAAAGTATTAAATGGAAAGAAACCAAAGTTCCTTTTTTTTTACACAAACACATGTCACCAGCCACTGTTATAACCCATCCAAATTAAGTACCTGCTGGAAAAAGGGGGAAAATTATTAGATTACAAAGAATTTAGGAAAAAGTAGTAATACGTGGGGCATGGAATGTCCAAAAGGAGAGAGATGGATTTGTTTTACATTTGATCTTAGAAATATAGTCCAAGATTCAGTAAAGGGACAATTAGTAAAAAAAAAAAGGTAAAACCAGCACAGCAGTCTAGCTTTGTATTGACCCCAAATTATATAGTGAATCGTATTATAGGACTCCAAGCAGTTAGAGAGAAGATAACAAAGCTGCTCAGGCATTGGAATTAATATTGAGTCATCAAAGCCAAACAAAAACTGCAGTGTGTGTGTGTGTGTGTGTGTGTGTGTGTATGTTGGCTTTAGACTATTTATTGGCTAAAGAATAGGGTGTACAGATTGTTGAAAATAGATAGCAATGGGGAGCTAATCCTGGGGGGAAAAAAAAAAAACCCACAACAAGGGATATCAGGAAAAAAAATTATGACCCAGGTATCAGTCCAAAAATGCGAAAATAATGCTAAAAGCTAAGAGGTGGGTAATGTATGGAGAATGGGATGGTGGAATTAATTAGGATTCTTCCTTTCATGTTGTACACATGTTTTGATGTTTCTTCTTTATTTAATCCCATGTTTTATTTGATTACCAACAGAGTCCAAAGAATGCAAGTGGATAACAAACACTGCTGAAGCCAAATGATTTATAAAGAATAAGAGCAGGGATTGTGAAAAATGCATATTTTATGATTGGCTTTTTGCAAATATTAAAATGAATATTATATGTATAATATTAGAAAGTTATGCTGTATTAATTCTCTTAAGTAGTATGTTAAATATAGTTTTAGGTTCCAACATAATGTTAAAATAAAGACTATGTACGTGGATGGAGTTATTTTTTTTAGGAATGAGATACTCGCTTTGAGGAACGCCTAAATCTTCCAAAGGACAGAAATTTATGGCTTCTTATCAGAAGAAACTAATTTCTTCAGGCCTTGGTAAGACTCAAAGACGCCATGGAGATAAAAGGAAACAGCTGACATACAACCTACAGAGGTTTTGTATTAAATAGAATGTATGCATAACCATGAGTGATATATGAATATGCAACAAATGTATTGTTTTAAGGGTGATTCCTTTGTTCACAAGACATGCTTTTAGTGACTTAGTGTCCGAGAGCATCTGGACATACGTAATTCTTTGCTTTTTATTGTCTTGTAATTGTCCTAACTTTAAACTTTATTACTCAAATTGTATTACTATTTTTATAACCATTTTATTATTATTAAACTTTTAAAATTTCAAAAACCAAGTGATTGGTGTTTTTCATACAACAGAAAGTTCAGAAGGAAACAGTGAGCTTAGTCATAGAGTGAGAAAGAAGGGAATCTTCAAGGTGAGTTGTGGTTTCAAAAACTTTATTAATTTCCAATCCTACTCTTACAAGTCCTATTAGACAATCCTACCCTAACACTAACCCTAACCTACAATCCTACTCTAAGTAAATGGTAATGGCCCTGATGTGATTGTGACATTCTTGTCTCCTTCCTCTTCTTCACTGAAACAATCAGTGGCACCAGGATGGATGCAGGCTCAGCAAATGTTACAAATGGATGCTGCCCAAAGGAAAAAAAAAATCAATAAAAATCAATGAACCATGACTTTCCCAGCTCAGTATTTCACAGTATTCTTCTGGCTCCTAGAAAGATGCTGAAAGAGGACCAATGGGACCATCTGCACCTCCATCTTCATGTGCAGGATGTTTCCATTACAGGCAAACCTGGCCCAGAATCCCACCCATCCATTTATTCTGGTTTCTCCATCTTGCTGGGATTTTTGCCCTGGCAGTGCCCTAGAAATGGTGCTTTCTGTCCCAGGGGTTTCTTCCTTTCAGGAAACTCCAGTGACTCACATAGGTCCCTGTCTTTGCAAGACAGGCACCGTGCTAATTTCCACAGGCACAAGGAGCAGTGTGCGTGCCTTTCCATGCCCTGCCCCTCCTGCCCACCGCCAAATCTCTCCAAACTGCTCGGCCAGGACTGGCAGCCTTGGGTTCATCCACCACCATTTCATGTCTCTCTACCCTACAATGGTCTACTTCAATTATTTTGATGTTAGGTAAAACAGAACACACCACCAAATTACGAAACAGGGTGACAGAAACAGAGGACAGAGCGCCTCTCCTCTGAGGACAGGCTGAGAGACCTGGACTTACCCAGCCTGGAGGAGAATAGACTCCAGGGAGACTTCATTGCTGAGTTCCAGTACTTTAAAGGGGATTCTCAGGGAGTAAGGGATACCTTTTATTAACAGGTTCAGTTACAACAGGACATGGGATAGTATTTATAATATATAATGGGGATTGAATCAGATTAGGTCTAAGGAAGAACTGTTTCCTTGGAGCATGGTGCCTCACAGGCACAGATTGTCTTTAGAGCTGGTAGGTGCCCCATCCCGGGGTAAGGATGGGGAAAACATTACAGGTTAGGTGGGAAGGGGCTCTGAGCAACCTGATCTCTCCCTGCTCATTGGGAGACACTTGGACCAGAGAATTTTACAGAGCCCTGCCAGCCCAGTCTAGCACTCCTCACCATTTTCATTTGAAGAGCACCAAGAGTGGAGGTGAGCAGGAAGGGGGCTCATCTGATGCCTTGGACCTCAGTGGAGGAGGAGCCCATCCTTTGGACACTGTTTCACCTCAGCCCCTTGGCATTTTACCTGCAGGAGATCCTTGGCAGACCAGCGCCGCTCTTCATCTGTCTGCAGGCAGCAGCTCAGGAAGTCACGCAGGGAAGGTGAGAATTGGTTGGGCTGCTGCAGCTTTGGTGTCCCTCGTATGGATATCAGGAGTTGAGGCTGGGGAAAAAGGAAACACGAAGCTCCACCTGCTTCTTTCCCATCTGTAACTGCTCTCCCTGAGCCCATAGTTTAAGCTCTACTCTGCAGGGCAGTTTCTGCCCTGGCAGAGACCCAGGGATGACTTTCCTTTACCAACCAAAAACCTAAAGCCTGATGCAGGCACAGCTTTTCCAACATTCAGTAGATCTTGCCTTGGCAGCTGATTTCATTAGTTAGTGGGAACTACATCAGCAAAAGCACGTTTTTCTTCTCTGAGCATTTACACCACCCTGACAGGCTATTTGGAAAGGGGAGTTTGCTCTATCCATACTATTTCCAAGGATTATTACATGAAAGGAATCTTTGCACTGCTTGTTGGTCCCTTTAGCACAACTTCCATGAAACAAAAATCATCAAGTTTGTTTTTCTCCTCTTGAAAAAAATGCAGATGCAGAATCCATCTAAATAAGACAGAAATAGCAGTGGAAAGAGGCCTGGGAGTCTCCATGAACATGTCCACCACAATAGTAACAGCTCTGTGCTGGTGGCACTGAAAAAGATGGTGACCAAAGAGACTATGTAACTTTCTTCTTCAACCCAGAGGAAAATTTCCTTCACTTTTCCCACACCCCCAGAGGTCACAAAGGGGGTTTTATCCTGTCTCTCTGCATCTGAGCTCAGCCACTGGACATGGTGGGGAGCTGGAGTCCTCACTGTCCTTAGAGCTGTGCAAGCCAGGGATGGCCCTGCTCCTGTGGTAAAGGAACACAGCACCAGCATAAACCGCCCATGCTGGATCCCAGCCCCAGGCACCAGGCTGAAAGCTCATCAACTTGTTAAAGTACCCAGAAACAGCCAAGGGTTTAGTGTACAATTCTAACTGCACTTGGAGAAAAACACATCCTAAACATCCCCAGGCCACCCACACACATGACTGAACAATGTACCGATGCTTTGAAAGCCCACAGGATTTAGAAAAGATGGTACAGTTTGGAGGAAAATTGATGTGCTTTCATTACTAAAGGGAAAAGCAAGCAGAATTGCTTGGGCATTGCTTTGGTGGTTTTTTCTCATTTTTCTTCATTTTCTTTTTCTTTTTCCTTTTTTTTTCTTTTTTTTTTTATTTCCCATTTTTCATTTTCCTTTTGCTTTTTTTTTTGTTTACTTTTAATTTTCTCTTCCTTTTCCTCTTGCTTTCCCTTTTTCTCTAACTTTTCCTTTTTTCTTTTCCCTCTTCTCTTCCTCTTCCTTTTCCATTTTTTTTTTCTTTTTTCTTTTTCTATAAAATTGAAACTAGGAAGATTCAATCTCCATTTTGAAGGATATTCATCACACATCCAACCATTCCACTGAAAAATTCCTTTCCTTCAGAGACAGAACTCCAACTTTGTCAAGAAGCAAATGAAAAATGTCATGAGAAATGTCTGGAGGACAAAATGGCAGGTTTCTGAACTGGTTAGGTTTCTGAACTGGTTACCTTCCTCTTCTCTTCTCATGCAACCAAATCGACTGCAGATGCGGATGTGCTGCAGGGACATTTTTAGAAGGGGACCTTGGTGGAAATGGTGCCAGCAGATGGCAAAGGGACTTTGTCCAATGGCACACAGGACATGGGACAGGTGAGAAAGACAAGTGGGATCAGGGAGTATTTGCACCTTACCGAAACAGGAGTTTCATTCCAGTAAGGAACTTCTTGTTCCACCATTTCGATGCCCACGATTCCAAAAGACCATATGTCCACTTTGGGGCCATATGCTTGACCTGTCAGCACTTCAGGCGCCATCCAGCCAGAAGTGCCGGCCCCTGAGCTCCGTCTACTCTGCTCAGGGGTGAGCTGAGCCAAGAGACCAGAGTCAGCTGTGGAGAAAAAAACGTACCATGAAAGCCAAGCAAAAGAATTCCTCACTCTCAGTCTAAGAAAGCACTGTGTCATCTGCTGAAAATCTGTCCCTGCTCTGTTCCCTCATGGCTTTAGCCATGGAAATATGGCATCGGCCACTTCAGGAAACCCCATCATTTTTTTAGACTACCTCCAGCCTTTATTTTTCTAGAGCTTTAGACTTGTAGCTCCCTCCCTCTGGAAGGGACACACACAGAGCAACACCACTCTTGACTGCTTCTTCCTTGTCATACCTCTGGGCACCTTGCAACCCTGTCATCAGCTCACAGCACTGCCACCAGCACCGTTTCTGGGGACCTGGCAGTCACTCAAAGCAGCCCCTCACCCCACATCCTTGAACGCTGCACCTGACCAGGAATATACTGACCCAGCTTGACAGAGCCGTCGGTTCTGAGAAGGATGTTGCTGCTCTTCACATCTCGGTGGATCACGTGGTTTGAGTGAAGAAAATCCAGTCCTTGCAGGCACTGAGAGAGAAAACAGAAAGAGGAGGGCAAAAATCAGTGATGTGATTTCATCACACCAGAAAGGAAACAGCTCTAAAACATTCCCATCCCCAGGGGAATGGTGAGTAGTGGCAGAACACAGTGCCATTGAGAGGAAGAGTTGCTGCTCCAACCCTTGCAGAGCAGGACCTTTCTAAGGAAAGGCATGTCAGCTTTTGAAAGGGCAACAGCACCTGCTGTTGTAGACTGTCCCCTGCAAACCAGCCAGGATGACTGCTGCTGCAGTGGATGTGCTCTCTTCAAACGAGGTTTGGCCAACAAAGAAAAAGTCCCTCCCTTTGGTGTGAAGTGGATCATATGTGGGGTGGGAGGCTGAATGATAAAGGTTTTATTGCCGGCGTCAGCACAGGCTTGGAAGTATCACATCAGTCACCTTCCTGAAGCAAACACTATTTTGTCTGACTACTGTCCTTTTCAGCTAAGGACTGTGGGAAATGAGTGTCTTTTTCTTTGCCATTCATTTCAAATCCTACCACCAGCACCTTTGCTTTCACAGGCAAAGAATGCAGTGCAGACAGGCTCGAGGCAAATGTTTAGTGAGGCAAGGCGAAGAACAGCAAATACAAATACAGGAGAGAGAGTGAGAATACAATAGCATAAGATTAAAAGTAGAGGAACAGAGTACAACGAGTTCAGGGGCACTGGCAGGCAGTTCCCTTGAGATGCTTTTACTTGCCCATAGCATACCAGCAACACAGAAACAAGGCTTTATAATGAAATCACTCCAGTTCCGAGCCCCTGTTTCCCAGACAATCCTGCCCAAGCCCTCTGAATCACAGGTGGGATCCCTGACCTCCCGACTGATGGTTGCTATCTCAAATTCAGACATGTGAGTCTCGTTGATGACATCACTCAGAGTGCCTCCATCCATGTACTCCATAACCAGCCAGAGCTGCTCATCCACAAGGCAGCTGAAAGAAGGAAACAAGGGGTGGAGATGAACGTGCATGTTTGAAAACAACAATATTGCTGTTGGAAAACAACAAGAGTTGTTTCTGGGTGCCTTTGTGATGAGGACAGAATAAAAGGAATAGACATTCCCTCTTGGCAGTGCATTGTTTGCAATCTGTGCAGTCTCAAGTAGAAAGGCACAGCTGTGAAAAAGGAAATGTCTTAGATGGCAGGCAAGCGAAAAGTGCGGTTTAGTAACAGCCCAGATAGAAAACCTGTCACACATGCTATTTCTGGAAACAAACACCTAATCTTCCTGCCATGCATAGCAATGGAAAAGGGACAAGAATCCAGGGGAAATCCTCTCCAGGATGGTTTATCAGAACTTAAAGTTGCTGAGAAAAATTTGAAAAAATCAAGCCTCAAAAAAATGTGGAGGCACTTAACTTACCAATAATTACCAGCTCTATTTTCTGCCAGTGACCAAAGTGGGTTTTTAACTTTGCATGCTTGCAGTATGTCAACAAACACTGCTGGGATAAAACAGCAACTACTCACCTCTTTAAATAATTCACAATGTTTGGGTGCTTATTCATTTTCATGACCGTGAGTTCATTAAAGGTTATTTCCTTCCTGATCAGACCTTGAAGATTTATTTTCTTTATGGCCACCTAAAATGATGTTGAAAATCAGTAACATTAAAAGCTGGTGGCATGAGAACAACTCACATGGAGTGAGTGATTTTGCAATGACACAGCCGAGCTGTGCCAAACTGCCTTGTGATTGGACATCAGAATGGGAACAGACCTTCCAACAGCCCATTTCTCTGCTCCTTGGGGGCCAGTTACAGGACACATGGCCACTGAGGTTTGCCTTGTCCCCTTGGTAACAATGGTGTATCAACTATCACCCAAAAACCTCTGTCCACACTCTCTGCTGCTTTGTATGGGATTCAGAAGAAGTAATCCATGCCTTAATACTCTGTGGAAACATCTTGGGCTATGGGCAGAGCTTCGGGCTTTTAGGGATGCCTTGCAGAACCCTCCCTATGTGCAGTTCCCAAGTGCAGCACTGCAGGTGGCTGAGCAGCTACAGGTAAGTTTCAGATGCAATTGCTGGCAACCAGAAGTGAGAATTCAGGACTCTGAAGCTGTAGCCTCCAAAGAGCAGTGAGATGCTCAAAAGCACCACCTTTGTTTTAGCAAGTGAGAGCGAGTGAGCACATCCTTCTCTGAAATGAACTGCTGCCCTCTGTGCCTTCCTTCTGGCAGCTGAGAAGGATAAAGACTGTCCCCAGTGTATTTTGCAGGCTGGTACCAGTCTGTGCTTCTTGTGCCTCTTGAGCACAGCTCTACCCATAGCTCCGGCCACAGCTGCTCACACCAGAGGGGAATGCCCTTGAGTGCAGCAAAGTCTGCGGGGGATGTTGACATTTACCTCTCCTCCTGTGGCAGTGTCGAGTGCTCTACAAACATCTCCAAAAGTCCTAGAAACAAAATAGTAGCCAAGAAAGGAGAAGCCATTTAGATAGTGCAGTGAAAGCCGGCCCACACAGGAGATCTCTGCTAGTAATGTCTAAGAGCTGTAGGATACTGGAAGCATTGACATGTCCCTGGCAATGCCTTCTGGCCACACTTAAAAATTCTGATCAGCACTGACAATCTAACCCCAGCATCTGAATATGTTTGCAGCTTGTCTGGTGGATATTCCACCACCAACAAAACACCTGGTGCACAGTTTTGTAAAATTAACATTGGTTGGACTCACCCACTGCCAATATTTTCCAGTTGAATGTATTTTATAATGGGATTATCCATCTTCACCATTCTCCCTGAGGGAAACAACATGCAAGATGCTCACTTTAATGCAGAGATCCCAGGTTCCAGGAGACACAAAAGGCAGCCCCTATGTCTGAGGCTCTGAGCCCTGTGCGATCAGCTGGCTGACAACAAGAACAACAACAGAAGAGGAACGACAAGAATAAGACAGGCAGCCCTGCAGCACAAGTGGCCGGCACAGAGACTGATTTTCTGTGTCCTTCAAAGAGACAGAGCTCTTGACAGCAGATACACAGGGAAGTACAGGGAGATACATTCAGAGGAGGCAGAGACCAGAAGACAACAGCTACTAAGGCAAGTAAGTCTGTCATCTAGAAATATTAAGGAGAGCTGGAAATAACAGAGCCTTTGTTTCCTTGGGAATAAACACTGTGAGATTCAACAAAAGCTTTCCTGCTTGCTAAGGATAAATGCACCTTGATATCTAGAATCAATTCCTCTGAACACATGCCAAGTTCAGAACAGGAGGAATATTGCCAAGCGTTTCCATCTTTACCAGCTTGCAGCAATTTGCCAGAAGAATGCCTGTGTGTTTGTAAACCAGAGCAGCTCATGCTGTAACCAATCCCAAGGGGGCTTTCAGGACCAGAACCCTCACTCTTTATGAGCAGGGTGAGCTCAAAGATGCCCTTGCCTGTGCCCCACATGAAGAACCACACTGCTTCTCTTCACCCTGAAGCGTGGATCAGCCGCTCCCATTAGACTCGCCCTCTTGGCAGCACACACGTCCCCATCTTCCCAACTCAGCACGGTGGGCAAGGGAAGAGAGGACAGCAGTGCTCCTCAGGCCAGCAGCGTGACACACACAGCTGCCCAGAGGAGCTGACCCTCTCGTGGGTCCAGGCCATGCGACGCACAAGCCGGCCCAGACAAGGGGCTGCTGGCTCAGGCAGCTCCGTGCGGCAGCGCCCAGGCAGCATCGGGACTCTCCTGGCTAAGGAAGGCTCCAGCCTCTGCAGTCCCACCAGCCCTCAGGGCCAAGGCAGCTACCACAACAAGGCTGGCAAAGCCCAAGCATGACCACTGACAGGCACTGATGGGAAGAAGCCAGAGCGAGCCTTTTTGTCCCAACGAGTGATGGCAGACACAGCATCAACTAGGCTCTGTTCTCAACCCTACCAGGTCTCATCTGAGAGCACAGCACAGGCAGCTGTTATGGGCAAGAAACAGAATAAATGCCTTGTGCTGCAGAATCACTAAGGGCTTGATGTGTTCTCCTAGAGACTGATCTGAGCAGGGGTTCTGCCAATGGCTGGGATTCAAGCGGTCGCATCCTTCTGCTGATCCAGGAGCAATCCCTGCTTCTGCCTTTGGCAGAGAGGGAAGCTCAGGCAAACTCCAGACAGTCCAAGGTGCCCTCAGAGGCAGCAGGAACACCCAGAGCGCTCTCTCACTGCCTCGGAGCACTGCCAGCACGTCCTGTGGGGAGTCCTAAGTGCCCCTGTGGCACCAAACTGAGGAGGACGTCTGGTACAGCTGTGCTGACACCTGCACACAATACACTGTCCCTCAGGTAAGAAGGACACCAGACGTACTCTGTTGCTCCCGGGAGTCACCGTCGATCTCCTGTTGCTGAGCAGCAGCTGGGTCAGCGCGGGACGTGAACCAAGTGCCCCGGCTCCACTTCTCCGGCTGGGGAGCAAAGGCTCCTTGGGATGGCACTGCTGCTGCTGCAGCAGGTTCAGTGACAGAGCCTGTGTAGATCTGAGACAAGAAATGAGTTTGTGTCAGGAAGGTGGCGGGCAGAGATTGCCCCGAGATCCCATTTCAAATGAAAGCCCTTAGGAAGCTGCTGTCAGCCACATGCAGAGCTCTTCAACAGGACTAGTTTGGATCTCCACTTGTAAAACCAAAGGTTGGTTTAACTTGAGTTCATAGCCAGTTTCATCTTCTGAAGGATGACTACAGCAATGACCACTCCACTTCCTCCCAAGGACTCCTTCCCCCATTTTTAATCCTGCAGACACATTGCAGCTCTTCCTTCTAGTGTTCTACCTCCTTCCATCGAATTCTCTTTTCCTGCACCATCCTCGGGATGTGCTTATCTTGCAGCATCTCAGGTTGGTACAGTTCCTGTGCCTCACGCCAGCCTCGGGGTTCTTGATCACCTGTCATTTCCTGGAAGTCTTGGCAGGCTGCCAGGTAGAATGGTGACACTTGCACCTCAAGTAAAAAGAGAACAAAGCAGTCAGAGACTACAGCTTGTCCCTGTCAGCCAGGAGTCTTCTGCTGTGAGGAAAGGGAAAGAACAGAACAGGAGCAGATTCACAAGGATTAACAGACAGCCTGTAGCTCGTATTCCAAATCCATCTGAGTGACCATGTTCACCTGCAAAAACACCTCAAGGAACAAGGAGAGCTAGAAGAAGCCAGCAGGAGTTCATTTGGATGACTGCTGGCCGCGTGGCCAAAGGAGCAATCCCTCTCTCCAGCCCATCAGCTGAGATCCAGCAGGCCAGGAATTGTCCTTCACAGTAGCTGTGATAGAGGCCTCAGAGGGCTGGTACTCAGAGGCATCACTCCACCCACCTGCTGCTCTGCAGAGAAAAAGCAAGGTGGGCAGAAACCACCAGTTTGGTGACTGCAGTGGCTATTTCACTCACTTGCTTTTCAAGAGTGCTTTGCTCTTGAAGGAGGAGATTAAATTTCTTTCTGATGATTTCAATTCTTTCGTCTCGCCTCTTCTCCCTTGCCTTGATCCTAGCCTCAGTTTCCTGCAGCTCTGCCTGCAGCTGTTCATCAATGTTCTGTAAAGAACAAGAGAGAGCAAGTTTCCTGAGTGGAGTGGCAGCCACTCTTTCACTCATCTGGTTTTGTTGATCACCCCTCTGCTGATGGAGATTCTTCTTCTCTTGGATGGTTCTCATGTCTTCCTTGTTCTTCCTCTTCACTGCCATAGTGTCACTCTGAGCTTCGGGCAGCTCTGCTTGTGGCTCTGCCTTGATGTTCTGTACAGACAAATGCAGAGCAAGTGACTGGGAGCTGCCATCAGGCTCAGCTTTTTCCTCTTGCAGCCTCAAAATCACATTTATTCAGCTACTTCTTTCTGTTTCCCTACCCTCCTCTGCGCTTCCAGTGTAACCCTCCTGTCCCAGTGGTGATCTCTGCAGATTCCAAGGCCCTCTGCTTTCAGTACCTCTGGGACTCCTGGCCTCCTCAGTCCCAAGAGCTCCGTTTTATGCCCCTCTTCCTGCCCTTCCCTCTGACCCCTGGCGAGTCAGGCTTACCTGGCCATTCTCCTGTGGCTCTTCCACCTGCTGCCTGAGCTGCTCTTCCTGCTCTTGGGCTGGGAACAGCTCTCCCTGATTCTGAGATGGCATCTCTGATAAAGCAGGCTGCTCCTGCTCTTTCTCTGGAAGGACCTGCACAGAAAGCAAGAGAAGATGGGTTTCTACTTTCCATATGATATTTGTGGGCCAAGACTCAAGGACTGATGGGCTCACACGTTCCCAAAGCACTGCAGTGCTGCAGCTCTCCTGGGTCATTCTCTGCCCGTGGGGAGGCACAGATGCCAAAGTGACCCTGGCACTGCAATCAGGGGCCATCTGGGGCTGCAGCTCCAACAGCCTCTCAGGCAGCTGACAGGGAAGGTGTGGCATTTCTCAAGGCTCTGCTGAGGGCCTCCCTCTGCTCCTGCCATGGCCTGTTTGTCTTTCAGTAGTGACTGACACCCCGCCCTGTCCCACAGCTCCATCCTGGCTCTGCAGGTGGCTTCCTTGGTGAGCTCAGCCCTTGTGAGGGACACTTCTGGAGTTCATGTTCTCTTCAGGCCTGCACCAGCATTCTTGCCTTTCTCACATCTACACTCTGGTTAGAAATGCTGGTCATTCAGGAGAGATAAGGAGGCGTGCAAAGGTCCTCTGATGGAGGTCAGAGAGCCTCTATGGCCACCTCCATATATGGAAAAGGACCAAGGTGTTTCTTCTCCCTCTTTTGTTAACTGGGAAATTTGACCAGCAGTCACAGAGTCTCTCATACGGCCCCATTAATGAATGCACTTTCCCACCTTTAGGAATGCCAGTGAAGGAAACATGAGTCATGAATGCATGTATGAGCAAAGTCACCACACCTCAACTACAGCATGGGATAGTTCCACTCTCTTAGGACATGTAAAACTTTAAAGGATAAAAAGGAGGCTTCAGGTTAGAAAGGCTGGAGAAGGAAAACATGAGGAGAAAAAGCAAGCATATCCAGAGGGGGAAACATCTCTGCCTGCTCAGGATCAATCAATGAAACTTGTCTCTCCTCTCTCCTGAATGGATGCCTTTAGGTGAGCTTTGCATCCCCAACTGCTTTGAAGCAGAGCCAGCAAGATTCAGATAGATAGACAGATAGACAGACAGATCTCCCACTTTATAATCCCTCTTTACTATCCTTTCTATTGCTAGACACATCAACACTTTGGTGGCCAGTGCCCCAGTCAACACAATCCTGAGATTGCTCTCCTCTTCCTTCAATAAACCCCACTCTTGGGGAATCTGGAGCATTTAGGTCCTTATGGAATGCCGTCAGATACAGAGCATTGCACTGGGAACTGCACTCTTGCAGCATCTGTGCTTGGCCAAGTGTTTCTCTTGGACTCAACCACACTGACAGTGCTAAAGGGGCTGCAATTAGAAATAAAGCCCAGCCTCTCCCAGCTCCTCTGATCTCTGAGGACCAGCAGAGATGCGGAATGCAAGGGCATTGATTTCCTGCACAATTCCCAAGCACAACACACACTGATTCCCTGGGCTGCAAAAAGGCACAGGAGCTGTTAACCTGAAAGTGATGTGCAAGGCCCTACTGGCTGGCCTGGCATTACAACAGCTCCTTCAGGAACAACATCCTTGCCCCAAACTATGAGTTCTTGTGCAAAAACACTGCATCAGCCAGAATGGCCTCCTCGCAAACTAAAATTCTAGCAGAATCTCTGCCAGTCCTGGAAAAGGGCAGGAAAGGTTGATAAAAAGCAACTTTGCTCCCTGGAGAAGGAAAAATTACACAGGGTTTCTCCTTCTAGTAAACAAACAAACAAACAGACACACATAAACAAAAAAAAGCAATGCAAGTGTCACTTACTCCAGTGTCTAAAGTGTCTAGATGTAGTGAGGGGATGTTTCGCAGTCCTTGAAGTGAGCACTGGATCTATGGATCTATGGTAGGGATCTATGGAAGTTTGCCTGGAGGTCCCTCACGAGGCTCCCGTTGTCCAGGCTGAAGCTCCCTCAGCACCTCCTCCTCGGCCTTGCGCTCCACACCCTTCCCCATCTCCCGTGTCCTTCTCTTCACATGCTCCAGCCCCTCAAGGACTTTCTGCCTCAGAGGGGCCCACAAGTGGACACAGCACTCCCAGCTATGGCCGCAGCGCTGCCCAGCCCAGGGGCATGGTCACTGCCCTGCTCCTGCTGCCCCACTGCTGCTGACACAGCCCAGGATGCCCTGGGCCTTCTTGGCTACCTGGCCAGGTGCTGGCCCACCTTCAGCTGCTCTTGACCGGCAGCCCTGGCTCCTTTAGGCCCACGCAGCTCCCCCACCACAAAGTTGCCGGTTTGACTTCAAATACAGCATCCAGAATTTCAAGGTGTACATCCTGCTTTTAGCATTACAAGACAGCAGTCAAGGACTGGCAGCTTTGCTCCCACTCGATGCTCCAATGCATTTTTTAAATTTAGTTTTCAAAGTACATTACACAATAGAATGTATCAACAAACACATGCAGCCTCTGGCTTTTGCCTCAGAAGAAGGGTTCAGAACTACAATGTTTGTTTCTTTTGCTACACGGGAGAAGAGTGCCCCCCCACAGCTTCATGGACAACACCATCATCTCCTTGCAGCTTATCAAGAGCCAAAGAACAGGCAGACTCAGAGCAGCTGTCTGCTTTGCTACTGGCTGCTCTGCCTGAAGAGGTATAAGTACAACCTGGCAACAATGGCACAAAAAACCCTGACTTCAAGCAGCAACTCTACATCCCCAGTGTCTCTGAAATACTCCCAAGTGCGCACACCCAAGAGATTTGTAGGGACAAAGCACAACAAAGAGCTTGTGTGCTCAGATCAACATTATTTGTGCCTGCAGCTACTTGGCCAGTCTGTGGAGGGGGACAGGGCTCTCCAAGCCACAGTGTTCCCAGTGTATCTTAGAAGGCTGAGCACAGTGCCTTTGACATGCTCCCTGCTCTGGGAACAGAGAGCCTTCATGCTCCAGGCTGGCCTCTATCAGAATGCCAGGAACCTGGTTCCTAAACATGACAGATCACAGCCCATTTTCCAGCTGTCACAGGCTGCAGGAAATGGCTGTGTCCTGGCAGGACTCCAGCACTCAGCATCCTCAGCCAGCAACAGACAGTGCTGGCTGGTCAGAAACTTGCAGCTCTGCCTTGCACTGAAGGCAGCACCACCCACAGCTGGCACTTACTGGCTCAGAATGTTTGGGCTGTGGTGTAACCACAGCTGGAGCCTTGCGGTCATACTGCTCAATTTGCTCCTCCTTGGCTTTTTCTCCAGGAGCAGAGGGAGCCGGGGCAGAGACCACTGTTGGTTCTGTGATCTGTGGACAGACAATAGTGTGAGAGACAGGCCATTATCTATCATTTATAACCCCCTTTCTATTCAGCACTGATTTCTATTCAGCTCTGTTTCTACAACCAGCTCTGCTAAGGACAAATCAGAAACTTTGATAGCAATGGGATTCTAAGTCACTCTGACTAAATTAAAATGGGCTAATTCAACTGAAACTCAAATTTTTCTGAATTAGATGTTCCACCCTGGCTACTATCAAGAAGCAACATTCTCTCTGAAAAATTGAGCTTTTCATTCCCTGAAAGCTCTGAAATGGAAAAGTAGGAAATAACCAGCAATGCCTTTGCTATTGCTGCTGCAAACGTGGAAATGGATTTTCTTTCAGTCTGCCCAGCTGGCCCTCTATACTCTACTGCCACAGGCCAAGCTGACAGCTTGCTCCACAATTCCTAAACACCATGAACATGAAATATTCCTTTCTCACTCACCTCAGGATCTGCACCTCTGAATACACGGATCAGGTGGCCTGTAGTGGGCAAGGGAAAATGAACCAGACGCTGTGAGAAAACTGCTTGGGCTGGTGAATCCCACAGAAGAGGTCACCCAAACAGACATTATTTTCCTTCCTCAATATCCCTCCAGGAGACACATTTCATTCACATACCCAGCAAGAGATCAGGACCATATATTTGGTTGTACCTACACTCTGGACTCTGTAGCCAGTAAACAAATACAAGCATGATCAAGAAAATGAAAATAGTTCTTTAACACTCAATGCATCTGTTCTGTCCAACAGAAAAAGCAGCTTTTGTTCTCTTGTCTTTCAGGTACCTTTTTTAAAAAATAAGTCGGATGCACTAATTCCCATTAAGTTGCTGAAAACTGTTGCCCAGAAAAGCTTCCCTAAAATCCCCCTGAGCCCTGACAGTTTTGTGGAAGAGCACAGCAGCAGCTCTGGGGTTCTGGAGAAGACACTTCTTTTGAGTTTGCATTTCACTGCAAAGGAAATCTCTATTTTAGCACACAGTCATAGGTCATCTTATGCAGTCAAATCTCGTCATGACAGAATTTAGAAAGAAAGAAGCTTTCCCTCAGTTCTGGGGAGAATCACAAAGTCTTTAGAAGTCCTTCCAAGAAGGTCTCCAGTTTACATTTTCAAAGCTGTCTTGCTGGTCCCAGCAAACTGAGGAAATGACAGACTCTGCTGCCTCAGACTCTCCCACGGAGGGAACAGGGCTCCTGCAGGTTCCCTTGCAAATGCTTCCCCTGTGGCTACAGTGATCCACTTGTAGATGAAAGCTTTGACAGGAGCTGTACCAAACCAGTGGCACTCTAGTCTCTTTATGTTTCAAAATAACTCAGGCACTAAGAAAGAGCAGGAAGACATACAGAAGCCAGGTTTGAGTACACCCAGGGAAAACCTCTACTTACGTGCCAGGTTAGTCAGGTAATAGCCGGAATACCAAACGCCGTAAGCTATGAAAGCTGCAGCAGCAAGTTGCTTAATCATTGTAGCACTGCTGTGCAGATTGGTTCCAACACTAGAGAAAACCAAGGCTTTTGTCAGCGGGCAGCTCCCACTGACAAAGGCCTCAACCAGGAGGATGCTCCTGCCCTGAGCAAACCCTAGGCCTGCTCTGACACTGAGGCCTTCCGTGCACCAAGACAATCTTCTGATGTCACCATGACCACATGGCAACCATGCCCTGACATCACAATGCAAGCACTCTATATTGGCCTGTGAATTTATGCAGAGCAATAACCAACCTTCCATAGAGCAAGCGCAAAATAGCTGGGGAAGTTCTCCTCTGTCACCAAGCAGCACAAATTCACTTTGTGGGCCAAACCCTGTTGTTCAAGGGATCCAAGAGTAACTGCAAGAGTGCACCAAGCACCTTGTCCAAGATTAAAAAAAAACGTTTTCCTATTTACCATCTGAGTAGGAGTTGCCTTGGGGCAGTTTTCCTTATCTGCTGTTAATAGCCCCATGAGTGCCTTGCCACATGACTGAGATAACACTGTCCAGGAGCCGGTGATTAAGGACACACCGTGTGACTCATAATGACCCATTGTGAGATGCTCTGCCCAGGGGGGAGGAGCTAGGCATTCCAACCTGGATAAAACTGGGAATTTCTAGACAGAGGGGCAGCCTTTTCACAGGTTCTCGGAGAAGACACAGCAACTACATCTGCCATCCCAAGAGGACTGCAGCTACTCCAATTTGGACTGCTACCAGCACGCTGGCCAGGTTGTATTCTGACTTTGTCAGTAGTCTTTCCCTTTGTATTACTGCATGTATTTTTGTCCTTTTCCCCCTTTTCCCAATAAATTGTATTTCTGACTTGGAGTCTCTCACTGGTTTTGCTTTCAAACCAGAGCACACCTACAGCCTGTACCCCAACTGAGCACTCAGACGGGACCCAAGAAAAGGAAACCAGGCCAAGAAAATGGCCCAAAGCATTGTACAGAACCGGGAGAGAAGGCACTGTTTGCATAACAGCTGAAATAATTCCTAATAAATGTCCTACATATTTGCATGTTTACTGGATATGCCCAGGGCTCCTGAGCATGTGCATCTCTGCCTTTCTTCCCCTTTGGAAGCAGTCAAACTGGCAGCACCTGCCTGCCAGCAGGAGCTGCTCCAAGCTGGGAATGCGACTGGTGGTGCTGATTTCCAGAGGCTTCTGTGTCCCAGGAGAAGCCAAGGCAGGAGCGGGTTGGAAGGTGCTGGCGCTCCTGCTGCTCTGTGCCAGAGAGCCCCAGCTGGGCAGGGCGGGGCGCTGCAGGCTCTTTCTCCTGCCAGAGCTGGGCACACCTGGGAACAAGGCATGGCAACTTGTGGGGAACCCAAGGGCTTTGTGGGGGCTGCATTGCTCGGCACACACCCAGGCCACCTGTCACACAGAACCTTGGTCTCCTAAAATGTAAACAATCTGGAAAACAGCTGGAAAAGTTTTCAGTTCAACCATTATTTAGGCTTCAATAGAAATGACCAAAATTAAAGTTATGAAGCGTGGCCCGATCCACACTGCCAGTACAGGGTTAGAATGGAGGCATTGTTTTATTTCAGTGCTGGGTGCATGTGGAATCACTTCCCTGAAACGTGGACACCCACGTGTTTGTATCCATGGAAGTAAGACATACTCCTTATTTTGATTAAGTCCACAGGCTTAAAATTCCCACAAAGTATTTGACATATTTAAATCACTTCCCCACAATTACTGACATTTAGAGGAGGGGTCTTGACGGTCTCTGGTGGTCATTTGGGAACATCCATTCCTGAAATTCTCCTTCCATGGTTAAGAGCCTACTAAAGCCACTTTCTTCTCCTTGAATGCATTGCAGCTACGTCCTCAGATAGCCCACTCTCTTTATTCTCAAGACTAAGATATCCACTTGCACACATCAATCACTGGTGTGAGGGAATGCAGGACTAAGCACTGTCTCTTAAAGCTTAAGGAATTCACCATTTGTTGCAAGTAAACGCTTCCCCAACACCTCTCTCTGTTTTTTCTTGGAATCAAACACAAGCATTTTGTGATCACTGAGCCCAAGGCCGCCTCCAACTCTCCTGTCACCAACCAGCCCTTCTCTCTTCACAAACAGCAGGTCCAGCGGTGCCTTCCCTCACTGGCTCTGTCACCAGCTGTGTCAGAAGTTCTCTGTCACACACTCCAGGAACATCCTGGACTCTTTGCTCTCTGCTGCACTCTATTTCCAGCAGGCATCCCCACCCTGTTCCATACCCCTTGCAGAGTCCGGCACCTCCTATCCATGGGCACCTGGGAAGGGGGGCCCTCAGAGAAGAGCTGCACCCGCTGCACTGGGCAGCAACCAAAACCCCCTGGAGTCACAGCTGCAGGCCTGTATCTGCACAGGATGCTCGGGCTGCCCCACTCCTCATGGACTTTTGGCTGGAAATTTCTGCCTCATGTAGAAATGCCACTGCTGTGCAAACAACGGCCAGTGAGCCGTATCCCAAAGGCACTGCAGTGTGGGGCTGATGAAGGAAGAAAACCTGTCCTCAATTCCTAACCATACCAAAGCCACGGTAAATGGAAGTTTTCATCTTCAAAAAGTGAATGCAGAGCTCATTCACAGGGTGACAAGGAGTGGAGTTGAGGTTTGGTAGACTTTTTATCTGAGTCCTACTCTGGCTGTTGATTTGAACATTTATTTTAAAATGTTTTCTAAAAGGCTGTGCAGTCTTATAGATTTCTTCTAATACCAAAAGGGCTATATGAAATGTACTGGCATTTTAATTACATCCAAACTGATTAGTCAGTAAAAGCTTTCCAGCAGAATAGCCACTAAATAAGAAAGGAAAAGCTAATCTGTGGACTGCTGACTTTGCAAACTTCTACTAAACTTACCAGACAATGAGGCACTTTTAGTTAGATCATAGAGCAAATAAATTCCTGTGGATAGCTTGGTTTCTATAGACCTGTTGTTTTCAAAGTAAAACTGCCAGCACGTACTAAGTGGAAATCTGAATACTCAATTCCATGAGGTCTAATATTAGATACTCATTGCTCACCATATTAACAAAATTAACATTCTGGCTATATTTTTTACTTAGAGTCAGCTCCTCTCTACTCTTTGTAACACCAGAAAGAGAGTTTATAGCCATGTGAACCATGGGTTGGTAGGGCATTGCAGAAGTGTCAGCACTAAATGTTCACATTTACCATGGCATCACTTCTTGCCTTTAATCCCAAGCTACAGCTCAGTTCCCACAATATAGATTTACACTTGTAGTCTGTATTTGCAGCCGGTTCTTACTTCCCCATCCAGAAGCAAATCATTATTGCATCTCAAATCCAAATAAAAGGAGGGGAGAGTCAGGTTCTGAATAGGTATAGCAAGAACGAAGAGGGTTTTTTTGCAAATATGTTGAGAAGTTGTTTGTACATACTGCAAAAACAGCAGATGAAAGACTTGCACTCTGACCTGCAAGCTGAGGTTTGCCTATTCTTTCTGGACTGATTTCTTGAGGGCAGACACTGAAACTAATCAGTAAGAAAATCAAATCCACAGGGGTAGTTTGGAGAATATTGTAAATTATTCTGTCATGGTGCCTTTTGCCTTAAAGTTCTAGCTGTCATCTTATCAGAGTAATTAGAGGAGGTAAAAGCAATCACGCTGTGCCTGTACAGACAATTCTTTCCCAGGAGTAATCCATTAAGCAGTGCTGGCAAACCCACACCAGCAGTTGTAGCCACACATTCATAAAGCAGAGAATATGTACTTGTGCTACACTTGGACAGCTGAAGATGCTTCTGCTGAGCTGATTTTAGTCACTGCTCACCACAGATGAGACCCTGTGGTCAGTCTCCAAGAAGTCAGGGCAGTTAATATTCTGCCCAAATGAAGTTAGTCTGGCAATACATAGACCATGGACCCTGAAGAAGCCAACAGCTGTGGGAAATTTTAATTTCTTTCCATATCTTTCTTTTAACAAATTTATTGCAGTCTATTATTTAAATAATGGAAACTTCTGGCATACAATTGGCTGGGAGGTTGGTCAGTCTTCCATTCATGACTCCTCTGAAAGCATCACCCCAGCTGAAACATAAACTTTAAGAAATTTAGAGAGTTTAGTGGAGCTAAGATTTTAGTTAGAAATAAGCCTTACTGGGGTTAATTAAAATAATAATAATAAATGAGTAGGCCTTGATGAAGTTAGGAGCTAGTAGTTAACTAATAATTGATTGCTTGTCAGCATAATGTTTGCTTAGCTGGGTTTATAATGAAGAATATAGAAGTTGACAAAGAGCTTTTAGGGACATAAGACAATTGTGGGCCTCCTCTGTTCTGAAACCAATTGAAGACAAGGAATGGGAGTTCTACCAAGAGTTCATTTGTCTTATTTCCATTGAGAGGAAGACTTCATTTACTTCCTCATTTTGGGACCCCTCCCCATGAAAGGGACCACTGACCCATTTCAAGGGACAAACTTAATAGCTTCTGGGGTGATTACCATAAGAAGCGGGGAATGGGAGGTACCAAAATTATGAATATGTATTTGTATTTTGGGTATTCAATACTTGTATGTATAAAAAAACTCTATAATCACCTGGAAGGTGTGGTGTGTATTTGGGAGCTATCCCGCACGCTGCCCAGCATCGAATAAACATGCACTTTCTAACTTTAAGCTGTTAGAGAGTTTTTGTCTGTCACAGTTGAATATTGATACTAGATCAATATCCATATTTTTATAACAAATCACAGTGTTTTTTTCAGTAACTCTTCCAGCATCATGGCTCATGCAGCATTTCTTGCAGCTCTGGTGCTCCTGGTCAGTGGTGGGATGTGGGGTCAGGGAAAGGCACCAGGAGAAGGGGAGAAAGCAGTGGGCAGAGACTGTGTCAGAGAAAGATACATTTGTTTCCTCTTATGTGACTCAATGGCTGCAGGAACCCTGCTAGCGCTGCTGGTGGGGTGGTCTTGTGCAGGGCTGGGCAGAGTTTGGGGCCCAGGGTCCCTCCTCTCTGTGGGACACCAGGGTGTCCTTGGTAAGCAGCCCCTGTCCCCGACAGGAGCAGAGGTTCTGTGAGTTCTGCCCTGGGCAGAGGGACCAGCCACTGTCGTCACCTCCTGCCGCGGGTCCTCCGGGGCAGGTCCTGCTCTGCAGGGATGGGAACAGGCACGGGGTGGCTGTAATGGAGGGTGGCTTCCAGTGTGCTGTATTGGTCTACATCGGAGACAACAGGGCTTCTGGAAGGAGTCTCCTCTTGTGAGCTACTGGAGCTGGAGCTGGCACTGAGCTATTGTTCTCATCCCTGACAGGACCAGAGCACAGCAGCCTCTGGGCCTCCTTGCTGCACTGGCCCACAATGACATTGAGGAGGCCATGGACCAGAGGTTCAGTATGTATGTTGAGAAGGAACTGCAGTACTGGCCCCAAGATTTTGGCAACTTGAGCATAGGCACAGAGGGTGTGTAGGATGCTGCACCATGAATTCCTAAATTAGTCATCTCTGGTCCTGGCATATTCCCTCCATCTTCTGGTGCAGCCAGGGCCACCTTTGGTCCAGTAGATGACATTGTTCTTTGAGAAATTTTGCCTGCACCTTGGGCAGGAGGCCATCCACGGACTCTGGTCCTCCAGCCCCCTGCTCAGCTGGGGACAGTGTTCTCTCTGGGGAAGACAGAGCAGACATCACAGAGTGATGGAGGCTGTTTTCGGCAAGGGGGCCAGGCTCTCTCCCTTCTAGACCCTAGGAATTGTTTGGGAAGGTGATGGCCAATTGTATGTGGTCCTGTTCATCCTCCTCAGAAAACCTGACAGCTTCTGTCATTCTTCTGCAGAGTGGGCATGCTGGATTTCTCTTTCCCACTGCAAGATGCAGCCCAGGCAGAACTGGTGGTGACAGGGCAGAGAAGAATTCACATCCTTCTGAGTGTCCTGGCAGATGGGGCAGCTCCATTCTGTCCCCATGGCCATGTCTGCCTGTTGCAGCAGGAGGGAAGAGCTGAGGACCATGAGCTGCTCCTGTCAGCAATCTTGCTTGGCAAGAGCCCAAGCTCGAGCCAGAGTGGTCCAGGCTCTGCCAGTGCCCAAATATAAACAGAAAGGGATGTTGTATCACAATCCATTCCTCGGTGAAGGAGCTCACAGCAGCCTCAAGAGGCACCTCAGGCGCTCAACAATCCAGGCAGAAACATATGGACAGGACACAGATGGCAGTTCATGGCTGGGTGAGCATTTCTAGACATATCCAAGGACAAATTTCCCAGGAATTCTCCACAGCTCTGGGATCTTCCCATCAGCTCTGTCAGAAGCTTCAGCAGAACCATCAAAGGCTTAAGCAGCTTCCAGCCACTTTTCCTACCATGCTGCCTGGGTAGCTGCATTGCTTGCTGCAAAACTCTTTTTCTCCTCTTCCTCAATGCCCTGTGGACACTTGCAGCCAAAATAAAAACCTCCTGGCCCTCTGTATGATATGATTTTACAGTTTTTATATTTTCATGCTGGCATGAAAGAAAGCTGTCCTGTGGGTCAGGAGAGGCCAGGACCCACTTGGCCTTCCTGTAGGCTGAGGTGGTCCCAGCAGACAGAGCTGCTGAGATCAGCTCTGTCATGGATTGCAAAGCATGGCCAGCCATGGACCCAGAGGGAAAGTTATGTCCTATGCAGCCTGTGCAGCTGGTCTTGTAGCAGCTGCAATGGGCCAGGCAATCGATTTCTTTGTGCAATTCTTAGGCTGTGCAGTGGTTGCTCTGCCAGGGTTGGGACAGAGTAGCTGATGTCATTTGCCATGCCTAGAAGGGCTGGAACACAGAAGAAGAGATGAGGTCAGAGCGCAGATCTGCAGAGTCCCCAGGAGCCCTCCTCCCGTACCAGGAGGGCCTCCTGGCATTCCATCCAGCTCTTCCTATGACCAGGAGAGAGCAGGGGCTAATGGAATCAGCTGGAAGGTGCTGGCTAAAAATATCCCACACACCCCTAAAATCTTTCTCTGCTCTGCCTGCACTGCACCTCATCTGTGCAGGGAACAGACCTCTTACAAGATGGGGCAGGAATTGAAGCTTCCTGGATCTCTACTCCTCCCTGCTCAGCCCCAGCTGACACCCCAGTGTCCTCACTCACCATCACAGATGATCTGGAACTGTTCCTGCTGCTGTTCCCCCATATGCTGCCTGATGAGGTCTGGAAACACAGAGCCTGTCATGGCCCCAGTGACTCAGCTCCCCCACACCAGTGCTGTCAGCCCAGACACACGCCCTCCTCCCCGGGCAGGGCTGAGCCCCAGGGCCTTCCAAAACTGTGAGACCGCAGGGTGAGAGAGGGTGGCAGTGGCCCCAAGGGACTGTGGCCCTGAACCAGAGAGCCAGGGCTCCGAAATCACTGGGCTAAATCCTGTTGGTAGTGCAGCAGCCAGGGCTGTGGCTCACCAATGAACTTGATGGCCATCTCTCGCATGGACTCCTGAGAGCTCTGCAGGTATGCCAGGGACTGGCGCCAGTACTCATCTGTTGTGTTTCTGTCCTCTGCCAGCTGGAGACAGTGCAAGGGCAGGAAGGGAAGGGTTGGTACAGACCCTGTGCCTTGGCCAGCTGGTACCTGTGCCCAGGACTGCGCTCTCCTGCTCAGACACTCCAGCAGCTGGATGGTGCCAGAGTTTGAAGGCCCTCTGTCTTCACTCCATAGTAAACCTTGGTGCCAGTCTGCTGCCAAAGAACACCTTTGACCACGGCTCCATTGGCACCCTGGATTGTGGGGGAAGGAGTCTGGGAGAGAGCTTGTGAGTCGACAGGCTGACAGGAATAAGCAGCATGTGGGGTGCAGGCTGCTGGCAATGGGTGCAGGAGTGGGCAGGGGCACAGCTACCAGCCCCACAGGCCTTGGGTACTGGGGGCAGAGGCCTTGTTCAGGCTGTGCTTCAGGTTTTAGAAACAACCCTAACAGGCACTCACTACATCTCCATAGCTGGGCACTCTCCAGAATTTGCTTGAACTTCTTCTTCTTCAGAAACTTGGTTGCTTGAAGCAGGGTTTCCAGAGAGGCCTAAAGAGCAGCAGAGATGCTACCACAGCCTAGGGCAGGGATCTGAGTCCCTGCAGGCAAAGCCAGGAGGAGGCTGGAGAGATGCAGTCTGTACGTCACCAGGGCACAAGGCAGCTTGGAATCCTCACCTTTGCCACACGCCAGTTCTCATCATACAGGTGGCAGAAGAGTGGGAGCAGACTCTGGCGCACACACTTCTTCAGGAAATCTTTTCCCTCTTTGTTTAGGTAGACTATCATCTCTTGAAAGAGGCAAATGGAGAGAAGTTGCACTTGGCTGGTGTCCTTGTGGAAAGGAAGGGGGCAAAACCTCAGCACTGGGTATTCCAGGCCCACCTGGGCAGGGCCTGAAAGTCCACAGGGCACAGTTTCCTGGCAGCACACAGCACCATGATAGAGGGTACAATCTTACACTGTCAAAGAGTGGCTGGAGTGCCTCAGCCAGCTGCAGACCAATGGGGATGGCAATTGCCACTTTGTTATCCTGGAGCATCTTGCAGAGCACAGAGAGGGTCAGCCCAACCAGCTCCCCATCCTCATCCTTCAGTAGTTCCATGAGCCTTTCAGGAAAGCTCTGCAACCTTCCGGCCTGTGTGGAACACAAGGCTGTTTTGCAAAGCTATGGAAGGTTGCTCCGACAAAACTGTTCTGGTGGTGCAACCCATGCTACAGCCTTGGGGCCCAGAAGGCAGAGGTGTGCCTGAAAGGACTTGGGCAGCTCCATGGGGAGGCAGAAGTGTTGGGAGCAGCTGGCGCAGCCCTCAGAGCCCGGCCACATTCTAGGTCCTGCATCACCCCAGCATCCCCTACCTGGCCCCATGCTGCCAGCACATGTTCAGCCAGCTCTTCTCACCTTCCAGGGACTCTTGTAGAGCACGAGGAGGCCTCTGAGCACCAAGCGACGCCTTTCTTTGCAGTCACTCTGCAGATGGCTTGACATGAGCTGCAGGATGGTATCAACCATTTCCTCTTTTTCAAGGCATTGCAGGAACTGAAAGACGCAGGTTGCATCATACAGTGACGGGGTTCCCAGCTGGCAGGACCCCAGCACCACACAGGGCAGGAGCAGGGTCCCAGGCAGCCCAGGCCAAAGGCAGCAGAGGCTGTTCAGAGCCCCTGGGTTCTGTGCCCTGCACAGATCTCTTGCCCACTTTGCTGTGCCCTCCAGCCCTCGGCAGCCTCAGACTCTTTGACCTTGAGGAGCCATGATGGAAGAGTGAGGGCTGGCACCAGGGTGGCAGGAAACAGAGGTGGAAGGATTCTAGAATGCTTTCTGTATACGTGGAGGTTTCACACAAGTTTAAAAACAGCTCTGCTGATTTTTTTCTTTAAATAAAAAAAACATCCTTCCTGACTGAAGAGATGAGCGACCTCCAAGCCATTGGAAGAAGGAAAAAACACAGGATATGTCATGGGGTGACGTTATGATGCTGGTATCCCCAGTTGTGTGTTC
>QUSF01000263.1:58136-120339 GCA_003676055.1 Chloebia gouldiae
GGCTCCTTCCAGAGGTTTTTCTTCCAAATTTTCCCTAAACTAGGACAGGATAGCAGCCCTTTGTTCTTGTTTTTCTCTTCAGTTTGTCACTCTCTATCTGTTTTTTCTCTCTTTTGGAGGCAGAGTAATGCATGACAGGGTTTAGTAAATATTTGGTCTGACACAGCAAAACAATTCTTTTTTTTTTCATTCTCTTCTGGATCTGGGGGATTGACTGTACCAGAGAAGTCTCCTGCTACAGGTGCTCATTCCTATTGACTTTGTTTTGGGCTTGCCATTTAGGGACACACAGTTCTGTATGTGCAACACCTCAGGGCCTTAGTCGAAAGTACCAGAACAAAATCTACAAGACCACAGAATTTTAGGCAATGAAATGCTTTCCAGTTTCTTGGCATCCCAAATGAAATGTTTTCTACAAGACCTACAATAGTTAGAAGATAACTTCTCCTTTTGTGAGAAAGAGCTCCCAAAGATAAGAAAAGCTAAACAAAAAGGAAAACATAAAAGCAAAAATTTATATGCTGTAGAGGTTTAAGAAATTATTGATAAAGAATTATCATGGAAGCCTTTAGACAAATTTTGCAACACTGACTAAAGCCCCATTCCAGCTGGAAGTTCACTGAGAGCCAGGGCCAGGGTCTCATCTTGCACCAACTATGGGCAGCTTGCACAACATTAAGATAAATGGCTTCCATCCTTGAAACATTTGAAGAAAACCAAGCAATTATTTTACCCCAGAGGGGCTTTTGGCAGAAAGTGGGAAACATAATTCATCAAACATAATTCATGTATGCTGGATATATGATTTGTGCTATATCAAATAGAGCATTAAATATCTTCCATGGAACCCAGGCTCTTAAGCACAAATCACCTGAGCCTGTGAAAGATGATTTGGTAAAAATTGGCATGAGAAACAATAACATGAGCATCTTTGTGATAAAAGTTCTTGAGGTATATTCTAACTTTTTTTTTAAGACCGCTTTTTTCCATGTCCATTCCTATTGGCATTTGGATTTGACTGACTATTCCCTTGGCTTGCTGTCAACATCCAGAGAGACAACTCTGCTATAGCCTTCTCTTTAAAACCTTGAAGCAAGCACCAGCTCCTTGTCATCATGGCAATTCCCATCTGTCTTCTCTCTTCAGCTTCAGGATCACTGCAACAATCCCATCAAGCTCTACAGAGAGCAACAGGGTATTTGTCCCCAGAGTTCTCTGACACTGAGTGAGTGACCAATGAACCTTCAAAATCGAAGAAGGTGCAGTGAAGATGGACAAAGGACATATGCTCATGAAGCTCAGGGGATATTTCAGTGTGTGATCCTCTTCCTCTCTTCTGGAAGAAGGATGCACTTCTGTTTGTAAGCATCACAGAGGCACAGGAGACAAACTTTGTATTTTATTTGGAAATTAGTTGAAAGGAAGTGGAAGAGCATGTGGAAAGATTTTATCAAAAAATTAACTGCTTTGCCCCTCTACAAACCTTGAACGTTTCTCTGCAAAGATTCCCCAAAGCACACTCTCTGTTGCTATTGATTGGTTGCTTTCAAAATTGCTTCAGAAGGATGACACTGCCCTTCCTTTTTTAGCTGCTTAGATCACATCCCTCTGTTTTTCCTTGCCCGTGACTTTCTTGCCTTACTGTAACATTCCCAAGAACACCTGTGGATTTTAGAGATGCGGATGTTAATGCAACCTATAAATAATACAGCCTTGCAAAGAACACACTGGACCATAATATTTGCACATTATTTGGTCTAAATGACCTTGCTCTGATTTTTGGAGGGTCATTTTGTCATTTAATGGTTCAACTGAATTCCTTTTCCTGAAAGATTAAGTTTTTCATTGTCTCATTCAAGAAAGATGCACCCATTCCAGACCTCCTCAAGATTAAACCAGCCATGAGAATACTGCACATGTATGTGGATTTTCTGAAGTGATTACTTTTCTTGTCTAATCTTACAGAAAAATTATCCTGCTGAAAAACAATTTCTGTAATTGAACTGAAAAGCTGCTAGGTAAATTTTATTCCAAGTATAAAGGTAATAAAATTATATGTAAAGCAAAATATGAATATTGACAAAGAGTCTTTGCAATGCTATTCTACATATTTTGTGTTGATGGTAGAAATTCATGTGGTGGCATTTTTCCAGTTTCTCAATTACAAAGCACACTATAAAGCAAGTTGCAACTGAGTATTTTCATCTCCTGCACGCAAACATTAAGCAAAATAGCAGAAACAGTTACATTTGAGTTGCATTTCCAAAGCCAGGATTTTAATGCTTGAGGTCAGAGAAGGTAGACAGAGAGGGCTTGTTTGTGGAACATAAAGCAATAATGGAACTGTGCAAATTCACTCTGTCCTTCCCCCAGATGGATATTCTCCTATTTGAAACATCATTGAAAATTGAGGCCAAATTTCAAGTGACTTTATTTTGATCAGCTGTGTTAACCATTATAAAGACTATTACTGATCTGGCTTAAGTATCTGAATGAATGATAAGCAGAAAATCGGCACATTCAAAATTATACTTTCTTGAAGAAGTCATATTTTCCAGAAGATTCAGAAAGCTCATTTGAGTTTGTTGGCTTGTTGAAGAAAGGTTTCTCTGTTTAAAAGAAGTGAAAAGACCTGACACTTTTGGTCAGCTAGCTCCAGAGAAACTAGTTCGAGGGGTCAATTCTGAGCATTTCCAAAAAATGCTTCCTTTATTTTCAGACTTATGAGAGAAAATATGTAATCAAAGAAAAGAATTAAATCCTTTGAATTCAGACATTGCTTTGCCCTCCATGAAGCCACAGAATTACACTCTACCCTTCTCATTAATACAAATACAGAAACACTGACAGCCTTGGTCTGGAGAAAAAGGAAAACTGTCACTACCAGTCACCTCACCATGATGGGGCAATCAGGGTTGGAAGAGCTGCTGTACATTTAAGTCTCCAGCCATCACATTAACTTATGGTATTCACACTAAGGGAAAAATACAAAATTAACACAATGTTTATCTCCAAATGAGATATTGTGAATTTAAATCTGCTTACTTGTTTGTCATCCAGGCAGTTATGCCAAAAAGGAATAAAATACGAATCCCACAGAAGATTCCTTTTCACCCTAATAACACTATTACTTTACTGGTCATTTAAAGTAAGCTATATATTTTAAATACTTGTGCCTCTGAGCTCTGAAGATTTATATCTGCATTTCCTAGATAAATCCAACTGCCATTTTACAATTGTAATTCTCTCCTAAGGAAGCAAGATTGTGTAAAGCAAAGAGGTGAAAATACAGCTTGCAGGTAAAGCTGTAAAACAGTCTGTCCATTTAATTTGTACAGGATTAGTTTGCAATTTAACTTAAAATTATTTAAATTCACTTGGAATTGAATGTGTAGGAAAATTTTGCATGTATGACAACACACCTTCATGATGGAAAATGGTCTTTTAAGGCTGCATTAATTATGTAAGAGATGATAGAGCATGCATTCAAATCCCTGATATATCTCAAACTCTACTTTTAAAAATGAAATAATCCAGGCAGTCCCACCACAAGTTCCAAGCTCTGTCCTTACAGTGATAACCTGAGCAGTGTGCAGGACAAATGGAGAACCTGCCCACCCCGGAGGGTGTCTCAAGCCAAGCTCAGATCTTTGCAAAGGACTTGTTGTTTTTTTTCTGTTCTCTTTTCATGCCTCATTTCCCTGCAAACTGAGGAAGACAGAAAGCCCTGGGCTGCCCTCTGTTTGGCAGCTTTATGACCTGGGTGACCAGGAGGCTTCAGCTACCATGTGCTGCTCCTCAAAACAGCTTCAGACACCACCCTAGTGACACTGAAAATGTGTTCCGCATGTCTGCACAAGGAAAGACTGATCTCCCCAGCCCTGCAAGAGGCCAACCCACTGGCAACTCTAGCAGGGCTCTCACAAATCTTCACTGAAGGAAAAGGGAATAAATTATTATTTCCCTCAGACAGTCTCTGGGCAGTGCTTTTTCCTTGAAGGGCAGCAGAAGCCAAAGGCAGAGTAGGCAGCAGAGTCAGCTGGGCTTGATGCAGGGCCAAGCCTTCAGCCTGCATCTGGTGCTTCTCCTTGCCCAGCCACTGGCACATCTGCTCTGCTCTGCTTTCTCTGTGCTGCCTGGTGCCAGCCAGGGCAACCTGCAGAATAAATTTTCTGGCAGGCAAGCAAGGTCTAGTGTAAACTTCGTCCTGAGTCAAAATTTTATTTCTATGTCCCAATCAAATAAAATACTTTCGGCAACAATTCATTGCTATAGATAATATTATTGAAGGAGAAAGTAATGGGTTTTTTTCTCCAGCTACTACTACATTTTGGAAAAACATGTTATAAAGCAATACCCTTCATTTCCTAATAATAAAAGTTCTGGAGTTACCCAGTTTGAGGGAATTTACTGAGATTATATGTCAAGTACATGCACTACTCCAGGAAAGTAGAATAAAAATGACTTGTTGCAAAAAGAAATGTATACAATAGTACTGAATAGGAGCTATAAATCTAATGAGGAACTGGAGTTTTAACAGTAGAGGGACCTATGTTGTTTTTCAGTTTAAAAGAGAGCAAGTTTTAGAAGGCGTATTGCCTTTTAATAAGAGGCAATACCTACTCAGGAAGGAGGATTATTCTTTTATAATATTTTAGAATAAAACACAAGAAGAGAGGCAATTATTTTCATTTTTTAAAAGAAAAATATTTCAAAATGATAGGCAAAGAGAAGCAACTATTTTAACTCTAACTGAAATTCCACCAGCAGCATGGAGAATGGACAACTTAATTGTCAAATATTACCAGGTTTTTTGTTGGTTTTTTTTTTTTTTTTGTTTGCTTCTGAAAAAAAAACATGGAAACAGAGTTATTTCTCCAGCACTATTTTATTTTCAAAATCAACTCTGCTATGTTTCTCAAAGGGCTGGGAGCGTGTACTCACTGGTTTTGATGTATGAAAGGACAGGTGTTTCACCTGCTAGAGAGATTCCAGCAGTATCTCTAGTGAGTTGTTTTTTAGGACATCGCTTTCTAAGGTATTTTATGGTGTTTGGTGTTGGGATCATTGTCCCAGGCCATCAGAATGGGGTATGAAGTTTGTTGCAAATTCTTGTCTTTAATAAAGCTTAATAAAGACACTAGAGAGATGTCAGAGAGCTCTTGTGCTTTACTGTACAGCCATCTTAGGTCCTTCAACCAATCCAGTCTTTTCAGTCAAAAAGCTTTGCTCAACAAGCTCCTAAATCTCACAATACACTTCTCCAAAATGCTGGCTAAAGAGCCCAAAGCTTTTACCATACACCTGGTAAGTTCCTAGCTCCCACAACAAACTTCTCCAAGGTATCAGCTCACAGGCCACAACACATGACTACCGGTTCCCCGCTCCCACAGCAAGCTTTGGTACCAAGAATAGAGTAGAACAGGACAGCTGTGCTTTGCCCAGGAGGGTGAGGGAGGAGAGAAATAAAGGCAGGGAAGAGAGAGAAACAGCAAAGAATATCACCAGGTCCTAGGTCCCATATTGGTCCTGTTCTGTGGATGGTCTGGAGCTGGGTAAAGAGTGAGAGTGAAAGAGAAGGTGAGGGGAAAGAGAATGAGGGGTCCCAACCTGCTGTCTTTCACAGCTAACCTGCTGCAGCCTCTTATGCAAAGTAGATTTTTCCTGCCATTTTGTCATGCATGCACAGCCAGCCCTGATGCTGCAGAGGTGCAGCCCTTCCTCCTCCCTGCTGTGGTATATCTGGGGGGGGAGTCCATGGCTACACACAACTAAGTCAGGTTTAGGCAATCATGGCCTGTGCCAGTCAGAGAACAATTGCCTTCACTAGTCACAATTTACCCTTCTCCATCCTCTCCCCTAAGTCATGGTGAAGCAGGTCCCAGTGGGCCTGAGGTGTAATATGGAGTGAAGAGCTAAAACATTATACTTTTCTTTCACTGGGGCACCTTCAGCACAGCCTTGGAAATGGTTATAGTGACACAGGAGAGAGTTGTGACCTTCAGCATACCACAAAAGGAGCAGCTTGAGGAAAAAAAAAATGTTTTCAGCTGTTTCCACTGCCAAAGGCAACTAACATTGGTCCTTCCTCCTCAACTATAGTTCCATATTAGAAATACACTCCACTGTAAAAGTGAAAGAAGGGGAATCTTCCCAGTGGTAATTGGTAGTTATTTTTTTTGTCAAGTTGGACTGTGTTACAAACCTGGCTTATGGTGACAGACAGGTAATCTTAGTTTGACCTGCCATGTCCCAGGTTGCAAAACTGGGCAAAGAAACTAATCTATTAAAAAATTAATTAAAAACACTTAGTAAAAAAATTGTATGTGAGGTTGGAGAAAGAAATCTGGCTTTTGACTGTACTAGTATCATACAGGGCTCTTCTGACAGAATGAGTGTAGGATCATCTGGTTTCCACTAAGTATCTGTTAAGAATGCAGAATTCATATTCTTCAACTTTTGCTTCAAACTTGCTATTGCTGAAGCTGCTCATATATGTGAGAACAATAAATTAGGTGTTTTTGAAAAGTAAAAAAGCTGCAATTTTCTGGATGAGCATCGTCAATGTGAAATCCAGTAACAATCTACATAACAAACATGGTTAGTGCTGGGGTAGGTGTCCAAGACATCACTGTGCAAGTTATGCCTCAAAACTCTTGAGAAGTTACAATGGCAAAGGTAATTTTACAAAGGGTTGCTTTAAGGAATTTATTGATTAGTTAAGGTTTGGTCTCATTCACACTTTTAACATTTCAATTAATAATCAGTCATTTATGTACATGACTTTGTTTCAGCAGCATGTGAAAACTGGTTTGTTATTTCTTCTTTTCACTGAGGATTGCTTATTTTTAGCAAGAGATGTTATTCTTCATCAGAATGTTTTTCCAAGAGATGTAATACTGTCTGTGTATCTTTCTTTTGAGGACCTCCAGTTTCCCTCCAAGTCCTTTGATTTCTGTTTTGTGTAAACCAGAGGAGGCTTTCAAGAAAGATGTCTGTGAGTACTCAGTTAAAGGGGATTCATTACAACCAGTTGTACTCATTTGGATTTCTATATTCCAGCTGTTGCTCACAGCCATCCTACTGTGCATCATAATGTAGAGAACTTGCAAACTTACTTGCATATTTGCCTTACAAGCCAAGCCCCGTGGCCTCGTCCCCATAACTTCTTTTATCACAAAGTGACAGGATCCCATTTATTTCAGACTCTTTCAATTCACTTTTTCCATCAGGATTGTCATAATTATGCTTTGGAAAATTTAGGTAAGTCCAGTCAAGCATCTGCAGGAGAGCACTAAGAGATTATCCAGCTATCCAGCATATTGAATATTGCCATAATTTTCTGAGTAAGCTGCTGAAAAGATGAATCCCTCATTGAAAAGTGAAGGAAGCACCACACTGGCAGGGTAAAATATTTCCTTTCAGCTGGCAATAAACTGCTGGTGTTTGATAGGCATTACCTCGAAAGAAGGCTCACCTTCAGCCTGGTGGAGCCTATGGGTATGTAATACTTTGTCCAGGATTAATTTCTGGAAATATCTGCAGGAGTGTCCCTGGAGAACCCTTTGAAAGTTAAGCAGACACTTGAAGTAGAAAAAGATCTGGAGTTTCAAAGTGCAACTGGAATGGGTTGCCCTGATTTTTGCACCAATTTAAGGATGAACATCTGTGTACTATATGCAGTGACTTCAAGCTGTGGGTCATCATCAGATGAATGCTGACAGTATTTTGTGGATATCTCCTCATCTTCATGATCTTTCTAGATTATTTGTGCCAAACTTTGGCTGCAGAGCATACCCTCGTGAGCATTGCTGCTGCACAATTGCTTTCCCAAGCATTAAGTACAGAAGATAGTGCAGTTTATTAGTTTGAATTTGCCCCAATATGGGTAGCAGCAGTTCTGAGGCAAAGAAAATGTAACTGATGCTGATTGTCTTTGCCTTTATTTATGTAATGACTAATCTGTTTATACAAAGATACTACTCTTCTGAGCTTCCAAGCACAGATCCAAAGAAAGGATGAAAATTCATATTTTCTGTGCCCAAACAATCATGCAAGGTACCTATTCCTGCCTCTGAAGTACCAGCTCCTACTTGCTGTTTGCCACTGTATTTTCTGTGTATCAGCAGATCAATCCTGCAGCAAGAACCATCACTTAAAAGGCCAGATTATCTACTGACAATGTCAAAAAACACTTCTAGTTCTAGTCAGAGCAGGAGCTGACTGGACACGTGCCTTTGGACAACTGGAAATTTCTGTCCAGCAAGCTCCTACACCTCTAAGTTGTGGAAGTGGAAAAAAGTCAATCAGCCACCTAATTTGGACCTGGGCCATTGTTTCCAACAGATTCACTATCTCATTTGTGAAAATGACTAGAAATCAAGTTTCTGGACCACTCAAGTAACCAATATCTAAAGCTCATCAGGTATACACACAGGTGCCTCCCTGACAGTTGGTAATACCACAGTTATAGTAAAGTTACTATTTACAACTCACAGCTTCAGACCTATCTCTCTTGCTGCAGAGAAGATTAAATAAAGAGCCTTATCTTTTGCTGTGAGGGACAGGTTGTTAGTCTCAGATGCTCACAGTGACTCTGCTTGCTGCTCAACAGGTGCAACTCTCAGCAAAAAAACAACTCTGGCTCTGTAGAAATTGTTCAGGCACAACAGACTGGATTTTCATTATGAAATCGATGTCCAAATATGCCCCAGCAGCATACTGTATCACAAAAGGAAAGCAGAGACTGGCATTCCCAAATAGCACTTGGAGATATTTGCTTCCCTCATGGTTACAAATTAGCTGGAAAAAATTAGGCTTACCCATTTCTCTGTCTGCCTACATTCTGCTGGAGTTTTGCTTCTCATGCACAGTTCTGACATGTGGAAGGATGCCAGGTGCACTTAAAGGAAACTTAGAAGATGTGGCTGTTTTTTACTAGGTCAAGTGTTTCAAAAATTACTATTTAGGTGGAAGATGCTATTGTAGAGAGTATTTGAAAAACGGTATTTCAACTGAGGCAAACCTTACTAATTCCTAGCAGTCAAGGGAAAGCCTGGCTGAGAAACAAATCGGTTTCAGATCTTTTTTTCTGTTATGAAAACTTTAATTCCTTTTTTCTCATCTTCCTTAATTCTATTTAGAATTGGAAAAATCCCACCAAAACCCAACAAAGACAACAAACCACCCCTCCTTTTTCTAGGTTTGCTAAAGATAACTCCCTTCTCCTATCTGGTTTCGCTGATCAAAATAATTTTACTATAGTAGCAGTGCTGGTTCCTAAGAATCATGGAATCATAATTGTATGAGTTGGAAGGGACCTCAAAGCTCATCTTTTTCCAGGGACACTTTCCACTGTCCCAGATTGAAGAGGGTCCCACGGAGAACTGGCTGGAGTAATGACACTCAAACCAATATGGCTAGATGTCATTCTCCTTTATTGTCTAATTTATTAATGTTTTATACCTTCTTGACTTACATAATACAATAGCTAATTAACACTCATTGGCTAACGTAATATGATTACATATATAGATCACTTATTGATTTGCTGTTATACTACAAGCGTCTGATCAGGTTATAATTCATGACAGTTTTCAGTATCCAGCATTGACTATTGTATTTGTACAAAGCTTACTGTCTTTTCAAGGATATCCCAAATACTTCTAAAGTAACTCAAGTATCTCTGTAATCTGCAGGCCAGGGTTGTCCAGTTCCTGCAAAGAAATAACACGAAGGATATCATGGCCTTGTTCCATGAGAAATTCCTCTATACCAGATTGCTTTAAGCCCTGTTCAACTTTGAACATTTCCAGGAATGGGGCATCCACAGCTTCTCTGGAAAGCCTGTGCCAGTGCCTCACTACCCTTGCAGTAAAGAATTTCTTTCTAACATCTAATGTAAACCTGTCCTCTTTCAGTTTAAAACCATTGCACCTTGTCCTGCCACTACCTACCCATATAAAAAGTCCTTCTCCTTTTTATGTCTGGATTTAAACCACACTCTTCTGTTGCTGTTGGACATTTGGTGGCAAATGTCTTTGAATATTCTAATGTGCTTCATGTCTCTTGTGCTAAAGAAGGCTGTGGTCTACATGCTGAAAACATTGTCTGCTCCAGTGGAAGCAAGGGTTTTTTCAAATAATTCTTGCAATGATTACAGTTTCAGCCCTTTTCCAGGTTGCACTGAAGATTTAGGGTCAGTTTCTCTTATTAAGGGATGACACTTCTCTTGAAAGAAGTAGAGGGTTTTTTTTCCTAGAAAGTTACTGCATGCATTTTACATTGTGAAAATGTTCACATGGAGACGTAATTCATGGAATTGAGAACTAGGTAAGAACTTAAGTCCTGAACCAGCAAAAAAATGATGTGCTCACCAAAACATTGCTCTGCTCTGGGCTTGGGTGAATGATAACTTAGTCTGATAGCTGAATATTTTTGCATCAGATAGTCACTGAAGTGTTCATACACTTAAGAAATATAGTTCATTTCCTTGCTATAAAATTCATAGATGTTGCCTTGCATAAGTAAGGTTATCAGTCATATTTTGATGATAACTGTAGTTCCACTGGAATGCTGTTTTCCTACATTTGTCTTTTTATCACATAATCTTTTCTTCTTCTCCTCCACAGGGCAGAAAAACTTTTGTGAACTTCAGCCAGTTACAACTATGAAATGGTTTTGATTCTCATCATCTAGTCATCCTCTGATTGTTTAATTACTTTGGGCACCAGTGTTGTAGAAATAGCTTCTTAAATCTGCTACGCTACTAGATCCACCTTCTTACCACCATATTTTTATTTGTACTTTGCCATTTCCATTAGGCATGGTGCTTGGAGGTGTGATATTTGCACAGAAAAGAGCTAGGTGGCTCAGCCTGATTTCTGTTGACAATAATGCTGATTCTTGTTTGTCATTGGTTTTTTGTTTGTTTGTTTGTTTGTTTGTTTGTTTGTTTTGGGTTTTTTTTAGGGACATAGGCATGGCATGAGTGCTTGCTATGATTGTTTTAAAATTTGGTAACACCATCCATTGTAGTCCAAGCTGAGAAAAAAATTTCCAAAATTCCAGACCACCTGGTATTCTTTCCTTGCAAGTTTTTCCCTAAAAAAAAAATCATAAAACCTAAAAAAAAAACCCCAAAACCCCAAACAGTTTCTCCCCCATCCAATAAACCTCTCAAAACTAAAAACAAAGCATGAAAAATTTTGCAAAGGTCCATGTGTGTATTCTAACTTTTGTGTATATTGGTCAAAATAAGTCACTGCTGAATTCAAAACCGAGCAAAGGATATCTGTACTTTCAACATTGTCCTTCACTTGAAATTAAAGAAGAGCCTTTTACTCCTCTTTTCTCTTCTTACAGGGACATCTCATAGCTTGGATTTTCACATGATGGGCTTCTTATTATTTTGACACAGATGGATGAACATATAGTGTAGCAGGTTCTCTCTGTGATATACTTTTTACTATTTTTAACAAAATAATCTGGTTTATAGACATTTTTACACAGCTATAGTATCTCTGTTTTTAGGATTTAAGCATTATTCCTTCTATTAAAGCTTGATTTGACCCTTTGTATCTCTAAGGAGATTTATTTATATTTCTTAGTGGACACTGAACAGATTACTAAGACATGGTACAAAAAGGGTATTATTTGTGAAAACTGATTCTAGACATAGAATAAATCCTGGATATTCCATTTATATTTTTCCCTTATAGACAGCATATAGAGCATAAACTATTCTTCATCAAAAAGAGAGTGCTTTCATGCTACTCAGGTATTATTTTTTATATGAAGTTTTACAGCCAAACTATGTGGTTGCAATAATACTCTTTCACTGCTTGGGTAAGTTTCTAAGTGAGGATGTCAGATGCTATGACAATTTCTCATAAATCTGACTATTTATTATAGTCCCAGCTTCGAACTGAAGCTAGGTTATTGTCCAAGAATATTCTGGAAAACTCTAAAGTGCCTCTATGCCTTTTTCTTCTGTTTTCTGTCAAAGAGAACCCAAACACTCATATTTTTTACCCCTTGAAGAGCCTTTATTGCATAACATCCTGACAAGACACCCTTTTCTGTAGCAGAATTTTTCCTTTCAGTTCCCTGAGTTCCTGCTTCAAAACCTGCATTTCAGAACCCTCTTTATTTTATATGCATAAAAACCTTCCTAACAGACTGGTTTCTCCTGTCAGCTGTGAAATTTCCTCCTCTGTCATGCAAAAGGTCCGATGCTTTCCCTTGCACTGGGATGGGAAGGGTAGCAGGTGTTTTTTCAGTGTATTTCATTTCGAGCAGCAGTTCTGTTTACAGAGTACTATTTTTTTTTCTGTCTCTCCCAAATGTGCTGCTGAAACCAAAGTAATATATATGTATATATGTCAATAAATACCTTTGCATTTGTCATATTACCAGGCTGGCTATACAGCAACTGGGTTTGATCACAATTTGTACAAAGATCATTTTGTTCAGACCAGTTATGTGTCTTGGGATGTGCAAGAGTTCCTCCATACTTGACCCCTAAGCACTGCCTAAATATATATATATCAGAATGTGCTTTTGTTAGATCACTTCTGCATCTGCCTGCTTAGACCAGGCTTTTGCAGAAGGACCTTTAGTTGTTCTGTACTGACTTATAAACCAAGTCCTTCTTCTGGCAAATTAAATTCATTTATTGGACCTCCACTTCTTTCTGAGAGCTGTTAAGGTTCATCCACATCTTATGCCTTCTGATTTCTGTGCTCTGCTGCCTGCACCCAAATCTCCCTGGATGTCTGGCACTTTCAAAGTGGTTGCTGTAAGCTCTTCACTACTAGATTGACTGCTAACTTACCCAGACAGCTTAATACAGCTACCCAAGTTTCATTTTGCTGCCAGTGACAAATTACATTCCTTCCCCTTCCAGATCATGATGGATATGCTGCATCTGGAAATTTTTTCTCAGATAGAACTGTGTGATTCCATCAGTGCAGTTAGTCTTGTTTTGAGTTCAGTCACTCTTGGAAACTCTAGACAGGAAAAGATTATTTCAAATGACTGAAAACTGGTGGTGGTTTGCCACAGAACAAACAAACAGATATTACTGCCTCTTTTATCTGGATAATCAGTCTTTCATTCTGATTTTTCCTTTAGTCCTCCTCACTTTAGGAGATGACCTGAAACGATATTGTATTATTACTTGGATTTTCCAAAGCTGTCCTCCATGTGTCTCTTTTGTTTTACCCATTTCAGAGACAGGCCATGAGCTTTTTCACAGCTTAACTCCATATCTTGAACAATTACCTCTGCAAAGGCCAAAATTTAATCATACAGAGGTGTATACGTGCAAAGGTGGAGCCTTTCCCCTGCATTTTATGTAATGTCTTCCCATTTATTCAGTGCCATTATCCTGCTAATACTCACTGAAAGGTGTCCTGCATCTGTAGCAAAAACTAGGATCTGCAATGTCTTCTATGACTTTATCTTCCCTACAAGGATTTTAAAGCAAAATGCCCTAATTCTGATGACATATGTGGTAACAAAATCCAAATTTTACCTTCAAAAAATCAGGGGTTTTAAAAAGAGAATAAAATATATTTAATAATTTCCAAGAAAATGTCAGGAAATGGGTTTAAAAGTCAACATGGTGATATCTAAAGCAACTTTTAGAAGTCCTTTAATGCAGAATAGAAGTTTGCCTGGGCACATGGGAGAGTGAACATTCTTTTGTTAACCTCTTTTTGTTAAATCTGTTTCTTAGCTTCTGACCCTCTCTAATCAAAACTTCCTTATCTACAGTGAAACCTACTGAGGGACTTGCCCTGAAATATCACTTTTCAAATCAGAAAATTGACAATTTCTTCAATGCCAGATTCCTGTGGGTTGGTGAAGATAACGATCATGTTCAGGCTGGACAAGCTTCTATAAATCCTTAGGTTTTATCATCACCATGCACTGTCCAGCAAGAGAAGCTTGACCTCATGAGCTTTCCACTGCAGTTCTGCTCCATTTCTGTAGCTGGGCTGAGACATGTCCTACAGTTGTGGAACTCTGCAACTGTAGTGGGACATTTTCTTTCCAGTGTTTGGGAACAGTTCAAGAAATCAACTGGAAGCTGCAGTTTCATGATGATTTCAGGCTGTTACCCTTTGTGGCCCTCGCATAGTCAGAAATTCACTTAGTGTTTAAGGTTGTACATATATATATATATATATATATATATATGTAGTACTTAAGGTGTGTGTGTAGCTATATATGTATATGTATGTATATTTATGTATAGATATTCACAGATTTTTGTTAAGAATACTTTAAATATATGCTGTGGATATTTCTTGACCAAATTCCAGCTTTTGGAATTCAGATATGCTACATAGGAAATAAACTTCTAAACTAAAAAAGAAAAAAAGGAAAAAAAGTGAAATAAAAGGAAGAAATATACATCATGGAACTGCTACAACTCTAACACCTTTAATCTTTGTGCCAGGATAGAAATTATCCATTGTTCAGGATTCTGAAATTACTCTTTCTGGACCTTGGATACCTCTTAGGTCGGTGTCACGAGTGCCTGTCCCGATGTTTGTTTGTTGTCTGTCACCTTTTTAAATTGCAGACTAAATATCAGATGCCTCCCCAGGCAATGGAAGGGAAGATTTCTAGAAAAGCCACATAGTTTTGTTGAAGATGTTAGGTTTTTATCACTTAAGTTCTTCTTCATTTATATAGCAAGAGCAAGAGGAATTTGACAAAACTACAGTTTTCCGAAAAAATATAAAAAGCAATTAAAGGACCTGTATTCTTTATTTTATTATCAGCCTGTGTGGAATGACTGATTATTGCCCAGAAGAAAATGTCTATGACAGCTTCTATTTTCACCCTGAATAATTTCCCATATCAATAAAATAAATTTCTGATGGCAATTTATTTACATGCATATCAATATCTCCTTAAATTTTTTAAATAAATTTGAACCTTTGGGCTAGTAATTCAATGTCAGTAGGCTTGCAGTTCCTGTATATTAAAACAGGAATTTCTTCTATAGAAAGAATAAATTCTCTAGATATTCAAGTGAAATTTAATATGTCACCGTACTTACAATTAGTAATTTTTCATTGGTTTTGGATTTATTTTTGCAGTAACAAGACTTCTAAAGTATTTGTTTAATTCTGCTCATTTTGAAATTACTGAGTCCTTGTTGCATTTTGGAGTTAACATCTGAGTCACATCAAGTCTGTACTTCCAGTGGATTTATAGAGTTAAACTTGGGAACACATCTCTGGATGAGTCCAATATAAGACCTGGTCATAAGAATGATTTTTACTAGGCTATGTCAGGCATGACATAGTTGCTATAAAGACAGCTGATATATCACAAGAGACTGAGAAATATGTGAGGAAATGGTTATGGAGGTGCAATTATAATGCCAACAAAAAATAGCAATATCATGTAATCAAATACTCTGTGTTGTAGTAAGAATACCAAGGAAATTTTTTAAATTCATGGTATCAATATTTTGTTGGTACCGGTTTGAATCCAGAGACAAAAAAAAAATGTCTTGAGATGGATGAACTTAGTTTTTAGAGTGAATCTGAAGAGTAACAGAGCATTATTACAGGGGTGGGAACCTGTGTTGTGTGTATGTGCATTGTATTTGAACATTTCTGGTTTCAGCCCAAAATAATGTCTCCGTGAAGAAAAGCCCTAAAATAAAGTAGTGTAGCTAATTACAAAATGTCTTGCAGCCCTTTTGGTCACAAAAGGATGAATGCCTTTAAATTGAGGGAGGAGAAACAGACATGTCTAAATTGTATTCCCTGCTCATTACAGGTGGCACTAGGTCCCTTCCAACTCAAAATATTCTATATTGCTTGGGGGGCTTTTTTTTTAAAAAAAAAACCAAAAAACCTATAGTCATTGCAGCTGTTTTTTAACAGTTAGAATGAAAGATAGTGATTAAACTGAGAGCTGCTAATAGCTCTCAGATCTGTCAATGAATTTTATCGAGCATTAAACCAGCAGTGTGAAGCCTCAGGCACCAAACTGGTTTGGAATGAACACAATTCAGAGATTGATAGGAATTCAGGGGTTAGAAATCTGTCAAATCTATTGTAGTAATTTGTGAACTTGGTCAAGTCCACAGTACTCTTCCTCTTACATCTATACCCTTTCCAATTCTTCTCAAAAACTGGGTGTCTTCTGACACTTCTACATCAATCTTCTCTCTGTGATGTTGACATCATTTCACATAGAACAGGTTTTCTTTAAAATGCTATTCAGATTTTAAATTTATTTCAGACAGCAATTTTCTCTGTGCTGTATTCAATGCATGTCTTGCCCAATGCCTCTAGACATCAGAGCTAAATTTTCTCTGAATTGAAGAAAGAAATAAAAGAAAAAAAAAAATTCTACAAGAATTTTAATGTGTGGTCTGAACCAAGAGCATCCTGAAATAGAGGCTGATAGATGAACATGTGCTAAACCAGTGACAGAGCAAATACATTCCTTAGTGTCCTTATGTAGCTGGCTGCAACAGACTTTTTAATTTGCTTCTGCTCCTTTCCCTGCTATTTTTTCTCACCTACTTTGTCTCACTGGCCTCATCTCTTTCTTGAACGTTCATATTTTTTTACTTTTTCTTCACTGGCCTCAGAAGTGAAAAGGAAGAATGAGGCATTTAGCTGAAATTCAAGAATAATATTGTCTGGATCAGATTTTCTAACAAAGTGATCTCTTTCTTCTTGTCTGGGGAGGACATTGTCACCCTGGACTTTAAAGCTTTGCAGTGGTCTGGCACTGCACTGTCAGTGCAGTGTTTGAAAGCACTAATGGAGGAGAATTCCTGCCATCAGACAGTGCAAGGGAGGCTGAGAAGTGAAGGACTTAAAGCCCACTACAATGACCAGTTCTTGATGTAATGCAATTTCTCATTGAGAGAAATGAGGCAATGTACTGGTACTGGCAAAGGTGAAAGTGGAAAACGAGATCACAAACAGTAATTATTCCTGCACATAATCTCTCAATAGAAAGAGGCAAGCAGAAGAAGCATCCTTTACCTGGCAAAATAAGAACTTGTTTCTCTTCGTCAATCAAATCAGTTTGATTGGTCTTCCTTTACAGCCCTAAAATAATGCAAGGTAATGTGGCTTCAGCGTGTGTAAAGATAATGCCAACAGGGAAAATTGGTCTGTTGGGTCTTTTTTCCCACCTCTGCAATCCCCTTCCCACCAAAAGGCTGTGAGTAAAATTAAAATCAGTTGAAGTTTCATTATCCCCTGTCTCTGTGTAGGCAAAATACACAAACAGACATATAGAAATAACAAGAATGATTCTGATCTTGAATAGCTTCAGTCAGAATCACCTTGAAACAGTTTGAATGATTTAATGTGTCATGAAGCATAAATATAAAAATAGGCACAGGTATTGTCCAATTCTGCTGCAAAGATAAATTAATGAAAGATGAATCTCATGGGAATATTAGATTATGACTACTAAAAAGTGTTCAAAAGCCTTAAAGCATCTTTAAAAGTGGAGGAAATATGTCACCAGGAAAAATGAAAATTGAGCAGCTAGAAAATCTGTATGTTGGTTGGTAATGGTCTTAATTAGTCTAATTTAGGAATTACCTTGTCACACTATACTTTGGGAATAGGTTTTAAATATATCAGACTAAAACTCCTTTCTGAAATTATTTAACACCGGAGATCACAACGAATGTTACAATTGCCCTGTTAGCTTGTTTGAACTCCTGGAAAATGGAATTTAAAAGTACAAGTGCATTCGTGCTCAGTAAATTTATATTGAACTTATTGTGATGGTGTCATTGGTAAACCACTAAAGTGAAATAAATTACTGGGGTAAATATACCTGTCCCCTTTTTTCTTCTTCTTTGTTTTTTTTTTTTTTAAGAAATAATATGGTTCCCAATGAAAAAATAAAGTCAATAAGAACTATGTAGTGCAATATTGCATTTCAACAAATGTAATTATTATTAAAAGATAATACATTTTTTGGTGGATTAGGTAACTGGAGACAGTAATTGCTTTCCCAAGTTTCCTACTGTTCATGATACACATGGAAAATACTTTTCACTGTAGGTTTCTTTTTCTTGACCCTATATAACATTTCTATCTGTAGTTGTACATTTGGTGCAGTTTTAAACTGTGCCAAAAATTTCACATAGACTGAAGTGCTTCATTCTCTTAAGTTCTCTAAGTGACAGGTTTTACCCCAAACTATCAATTAATTCATTTCTGGTACCCATGCACTTACAAATTCTTCCACCTCCCCTGGAAAGTGTTCTGCAATATCTGATGCAGCAGAAACTTTCTTGTGGGAATAAATGTGGGTAAGGGTGTGTGTGTATATATATATATATATATATATATATATATATATATACACATAAAATATTAATATATTTAATATTAATATATTACTATACAAACAATATGTCTATGTAGCTAAACAAAATAAGGGGTGTGTTTTTTTCAGTCCTGAGAAAATTCAAAACCACTTGATATGCACAACAGCATAAAAGTAATTTTCACTTCCTAAATTAAACATGCACCTGGAGTGATCCCACCACCAAAGCCAGTATACCTCTTAAATTAAGTATTATTTTAACTTTAATTATTTGTTTAAATCAACAAGGAACCACAGTACAGATGAAACTTTAGAGGCTGTTTTGCTGAAAGGAGAAGATTAAAATTTAGAAACAGAAGTAAACACACACAATTAACTGGACTTAGCAGAGGCCTCCGAGCCTCCCCACTGAAAGAAGTTTTCAGAGAAAACTTCAGAAGTTTTCATATTCACTTGGGATGATTCTTTGCCTTTAGCTGGCTTTCTAATGAGTCAGCAACAGAGATAATATAGAATATTATAAAGCAGTGTAAGCATAGTAGACTATAATTAGTGACTAAAGCATTGTGCTGGCAACTCAGTTAAAGATCCAGGCCAAGGCACACAGAGCTTTAACTGTGGGTGCTCTTGCATGAGTTGAGATGCTGAGCCTGAGTGTGCTTTTGGGACACAACTGGGATATCACCTCACCCACACAGCCAAGTGTATCTCTGAGGCTAAGAAGTGGGAGTGAATCACTTCATTTTTGGAGGTCAGGGAAGTAAACTACTGTTTTCATATAGTAGCTGTCTCAAAACCTCTTTGGAAGGTCTGGAAAAGGGCATCAGGAAAACCTTTCCCTGGTGCGAAGGATGGGCACTGTCAAGTATGTGAGGCTTTGAGGATCAGGGAAAATATTGACAAAATTTTAAGATGGGAGGTCTGATCTCCCAGCACACTCAGCAGAGTGCACAGACACAATTTAGGATGAGGGGATGAGGAACATTTTCCAAGGCTGTACTGCAGCCAGCCAGACTTTGTGAATTAGGTAGGAAATGGGAGTAAGTCCCAGCCCCTCATTTCTGTGGAAGTGCCTTTAGCAGAACTGTAAACCCCTCGAATATCTCGGCTCATGAAAACCTCTCTTTCTGCTTTGCAGACTGTGGTTTACTATTCTAAAAGGAGTTACTCACCTTTTGATATAATAGGTGATATAATATTTACCTTTTGAAAGCGAAGCAAAATATACTTAAGTGATAGGGGATATGTCACTTAAGAGATTTGTGGAAGAAAAATTAAGATTTCAAAATCAAGTTAAATAAATATATATTTCTTGCTGTTGGTGTGTGTATATAAAAGCTCTGAGACAAGAAAAAATGAGACTGAATATCCAAGAGGAGGAATTGTGTTTTTAACACTAATGCTAGGGAAACAGACATAAGGAAAAAAAGATTTTGCATAGATCATGCTGAGTCTTCCATTTCAGTTCACAGCCCAGATGAAGACAGCATTTTCAGTAGTGAAACAAACAAAACTCTCAGGTCTTTGTTTAGAAAAGCCCTAGAGGCGCTCCAGGGCAGGGAAACTGTTTCTCCTCTCACAGCCCGGTGCTACAACTGCTGCCAAGGGATCTGCAGCCCAGTTAGAGCTGCCCAGGCAATAAAGGCACTCTCCACCCTGCATCTGGAGGCTGATGCGCTCCAGGAGGTGCTGGCAGAGCTGTCATTGGGACATAAATCTGAGGCTTGCCTTCCAGCAAAAGGATTCCGTTTCAGTAAAATATTTTATGTCCCCTTCTTTTGGAGAAGAACCATAATTTCATTTATTTTGCCTAACCTCAGCAATCATAGTTGCAGTCTGCAGGTCTCATGAGAGGAAAGAGAAAAAGTAAGAAGATAGAGAAGAAGACAGAGAAGAAAGGAAAGGAGATAAAAAGTATTTTTGAATATTTACTGAATTTAAGTTCTTCTTCTATTCAACAGCTTTTTACCAAGTGCTCCAGTGGTTCTTGCTAAAGCCATGGTAAGCCATATTCTCAATAGTTTTTTGTTCTCTGAGAGTGGCGGCTCTCAGAAAGAAAAATAAAAGAAAGAAAATAAAAAAAAGAATAAAAAAGCCTATGTGCTTCTCAGTAAAAAGCATCCAAGTTTTGTAAGTGTGATGAGAACAGTGGGTAAAACATACAGCATATCCTCAGATCTGAATGGAAATGTAGCAGAGCAGACAATACTAAATTAGATATGAGAGGTTCAGACAGCTATCAGGAAATGAAGAGTGGATTTTTTTTTTTCACCTTGAACTAGATGAAATACATTTATTGATCTATCTGTGGATCCCTAAATTATTTTCCAGCCAATCTGATCCAAATTTGTCCTGGGCTATGTTACAGGAAGTTATGATTATTCACTTTGCCTAGACTTCATCAGGACTCCTGATGTGTGATATTATCCATAATGGAGTTAAGTTTTCAAATTTTTTTTCTTGATCTCCTAGAGATTTGCAAAAAAAGCAGAATTTGCAAATCCTAAATATAAATTAATTGACCTTTTTCAACTTAACAACCTAAATCACAAAAATTTCTGTGGCCTAACAATATGCTTTTCAAAGCTGTGTAAGTCAAGGGATGTTTTTAATTTTTGGTGATCCCATTTGTCTTTTAGTGAAACCCATTTTCTAGTATGCTCTGAAGGAGGGAGAAGAGACTTCATAGCTGATGTGGATACTCCTGTTTTCACTGGAGCCAGTCTCTGGCTGACTGAAATTACCTGTATTAGCCAGGGCCTTCAGTGCAGCTTCAAACTGATGGCAATCATGAATCATAATTTCTTGTAATTTCTCATGAAAACATTAGATAAATGGAAATAAATTTCCAGTGAACCATATGTAAAGTGAAAACAATTTGAATAGTTGAAAAGCCGAAGCTGACATTTGGTTTAATTTAAAAAGAATTTAAAATAAATCGCCCACTTTAAACTTCCCTAAAATGAGCTGTTCATTATTTCTTGATTTAAACTCAGAGTTTTGCAAACACTTTGCTCATTATTTACAAAGAAAAAAAAAAACCCAAAAAGAACCCCAACACATACTCCAAACCCAACAGTTTTAATAGTTCCTCTGTTATTTAGGCAGTAATTCAGTTGTGTTTACACAATTTGCTGAGATCAACCACTGTAGGAGATCTAGGGCAGCATACAAAACAGACACCAATCTGGACAGTGGCCACAGCTGTTTTTCTGGTGTGTGTTTTGTTTTGTTTGTTTGTTTTGGTTTGTTTTGTTTCTAGGTTGGAGTTCATCTTCAAATTAACAAGTCAGGAATTGGGAATTTATTGTCTGTTCTTCAGGGCTACAGTAGCCTCACAGGCAGAATCTCAGATAAATTTTTTTGCTTTTGGTGACCAAGGCAAGCAAAATGTGTAAGACTAGACAAAGTAGGATGAGTTCAAATGGAGTGGTAAAATGCAAAGATGTGTGAAAAAAAAAAGACCTGGCTGTATTACTGGGTGTGGGAAAATAAATATGATGAGAAAATGTGGTTGGTTTCTATTGTATACTCAAATATTGGATACTTGAGTATGTGTCCAATTCTAATCTTCTGTCTCAGAAAAGGTAAAAAAAACTTAGAAAATTTATGAAAAACAGTGGTAAAGGGTATCAGGTGTTGATTTCTGTTTAAGGAAACAGTAGATTAATCCCTTCAGGCTGGAGGATCATCAGCTGAGATAGGATGTTAGAGGGAATGATAGGGAATGATTCTTCACTGTGATAAAAAATCCAGGAGATGCCAGGTAAAATCAACACACAGTGGGTCCAAACCAAACAAAAGGATGTATTTCATCACTGTACAGGTAGATAATCACTGTTTTGCATTCCTTACACACAGTTTCCAGGAATTAGTTCTGTTGGCACAAGCAGAGCCATGCTGATGAGCAGCAGATAGGAAATGGTCCCTTTGTTGTCTTGTTATCAATTCTTCTCTGATACTATTTGTGCCCCTTGCTATTACACCTGCTTGATCCTGACATTTTTCAACACAGGTAAAAACTGAGTCTCAAATGGACAAATATTCATATATATAAAAAATAATAGTTTTGATTAAAGTGTCTTGAAGTTGCATTTATCTGACATATGTGAAAAGTGACAGTTAAATAACATGCTCACCCGTTGTTTTCATTTAGAATTTACTAGGGACTTATTTTTCATGATAAAATGAATTTTCTGCATTTTGCTAGAATGAAAGATCAGGTTGCTCATGGATTAGACACTGCTCCAGAGTACATTCTTTGTGAGAGCAGTTAACAAAAAAAACAAAAAACAACAACAAAAAAACCAACCAAACAAACACACAAACACACAAACACACAAACAAAATTCCTTTTAAATAATCAACCCAAGAGTCTGTCATTGACAGAACTTGACTGGAAGTGGTTCTGGACAGAATCTGTGCTTCCATTAACCAGGGCAGAAAACTGGTCTCATCATAAAGAATCAGATGTGGAAAAGAAATATATAGTGGTATAAAATAATACTGCCCAGAAAAGCCTCTGTGGCTGTTCTCTCAGTCTGCATCTCATAGCAACATCATAGCTTTGGTTTCATGGGGGCACTAATTCATATTCTTGGGGGAAGCATGAAGCCAGAAACTCTAGCTAAATACATTCTACACCAGGCATAAATGGCTCTACGAAAATGACCATTTCCTCCAGACTTAGACACATAATTCATGTCCTCCAGTTCACTGGATTTTATGCAACACTGTTTTACCTGCTCTGTTTCTTTCTAGGATTATTGGGTTTGTTACTTCCTTGATTGGAAAAATAAGACGTTAACCCCTTAGGTACTAAATATAAGTGTCCCTATTAAATCTGATTCTTCTTTCTGTAGCCTGCTAGGTGGAGTAATGAGCTGAAATCTACTAATGAAGCAATATAAGCCCAGCGAAAGTGCCTTTGTAGTTGAAAATACTCAGGAAGCACAGAACCAGATTTTCCAAATGCCTTCTTCTACTCTTTTTACTCTGTCGCTCTGTCAGCTTCACTGTGTCATGAATCTGGAAAGAGAAGCATTGCTTGGGTTTAAATAATGTCAGAATTTCTCTCCTCCTTTCCTGTGTTCCTCACCAGAGAGGATGAAATTAGAACATGCATTTTGACTGACAGGTATTAGTCATATCACTCAGTGTCTAATAAAAGACACTGAGTCTTTTCATATGCCTAATTTCATTGCTTAAAGAAAGGGCAGATCAATCTGGTGCACAGAATTTCCTTACAGGAACTGGAGAGCATCAGCTGAGGGCTGGGTGCAACTTATTTAATCCTGAAGTCTGCACATGAGCAGAAAAATCCCTTCCAGAGTTTGTTGTCCAGATTTGTGCTGAGCCTGACTAATTTTGGTATGGACTGAATGACTCCCACCTTCAGGCTCCTTTGGAAGGAAGGGGTGTTGGAACGTGCCTGGGAAGCAGCAGCCAAAACAAGGGAGGTATCTCTGGACTGAAAAAAAGAGTTGTTTTTCCAGAATATGACTCTAAGCAGGACCATCATTGCCCTCACTGCTTCGGATTGTCCACAGAGGAGGAATATCCACTGACTACACACGGAGTCAAAGAAGGTGGCCCAAGATAATGATTTGCAAGTAGATAACTAAATACAACTTAAATTACACTCTAGTATTTCTCTCACTGGTCTTTTACTTTCCTGAGAACTAGTGCCATCACTTTGGTTTCAGAGCAAAACTCTTTTTAAAATCTCTTTATGTGCTGCTTCTGAAAGGCCCTATAATGTTGTCAGTGCTATAGTGCACCACAGCACACAAACTTTAATAATTTCTGTCTCCATTAATATGTGATAGAAGTTTACTGGCCCTTGGGATGGGCACATGCAGCATATCTTTCTAATAAAAACAGAACCATTTTTAAAGCAAACAGATATTTGAAATAATTCAGGGCCAAGTTTAGTTTTAAGAATATATCTTTGACATTAAAATTTATTTTTCTTAAGTTTTATTTTCCTGGAAGTATAGTACAGAAAGAAACACATGGAAGAGGAGATATACACGTTAGAGCTAGAGTAAAATCTCAGTTGAAAATGCCAGGCAGATTTTCAAGTTAAATTTGAAGAAAAAAACCTTTACCAAACATCCAATTAGAGCTACAGTCAACACTGAAATGAGGGAATAAACATAAAATAATTTGGTTTTGTTGTTATACCAGTTATGTTCTGTCTTCTCTTTCAGGAACCAGGATAAGGGAAACAAGACAATTTACTAATGAGAGTCTTGTTAATATTCTGCTAGGATTGAAAGTATAACATTGTGTGGTTTGTGTGGCAAAAAGCCATGATATCGAAGTTGTTGACAGAACTAAATAGTTTGGAGTGCAATGTATTCTGAGTACCCACTTCCTGGATTAGTTCTGCAAAATAACTGACGGTATTTTATGCCTGCTAACAAAATACCAGATGTCTGACCCTCTGTGTTTTACTTCCAATATCAATATCCAGATCTGAGGTCCCCAGCATGGGAGGACATGGATCTGTCTGAGCAGGTCCAAAGGAGTGTCATGAAAGTGACGAGTAATTGAACATTTCTTCTACAAGGAATGGCTAAGACAGCTGGGATTGTTCATCCTGGACAAGACAAGGCTCCAAGGAGATCTTATTGCCATGTTTCAAGATGTAAAGGGGGCTTTTAAGAATAATATGGACAGCCTTTTTAATAGGACATGTAGCAATAGGACAGGGGGTAACAGTTTTACATTAAAGAGGGGTAAATTCAGACTAGATAGAAAGAAGAAATTGTTTATGAGAGAGTGGTGGAACTCTGGCACAGGTTGCCCAAAGAGCTGGTACATGCCCCAGCCTGCAAACAGTTGGTGCTGGACTGGGCCCTGAGCAGCCTGGTTTGGAAGAAGATCACCCTGTTTGTTGCAAGGATTTTGGACCAGATAAGCTTTTAAACCCAAATCATTCTGTGTTTCTATAAATACCTTGTCTGATTTGAGGTGGTGATCTGGCATCAGCCACACAGTTGGTAGCAATCCCTTTTCTCGCTGTCTGGGATGAGTCTGTAAGTACAAAGGTATTTAATGAAATCTGAAGTATGAAGGAATACTGCAGTTTGTTTTCCAAGGATTTGGAAAACTGTTGCACTCCACAAAAACACTGAATGAAGTGTAATTCAACAGGCTTGTCACTTCTGGGAGATTTTGCTCTTGGCTTTAGTAGCTGCAATTCATAAATTTGATAGTTTTTGGTAAATTTGATAGTTTTTTGTAGGTTTCGGTCAGAACTGAGTTTAGACAATATCTTGTACAACTCTGTGTCAAACTACTACTTGTACTACTATGTAGCAAACCTTTTGTCTTCATGAATGGTTCTCCCATCTTCCATGTTCCTTCAGATCAGCCACCTTGGCCATTCTGTGATTCTGTGTCTCTGCGACTCCATGATGTCCTCTCATGACAGAAAAACCAACACAGCTACAGTAAATCTATGTAAGGATTAGGATTGCATGGCCCTTGTGCAAGTGACTAAAATACCCTTTAGAATCCACCAAACATGAGATTTGAGTTTTAATGGTTATTCCAACCAAAGAGAAAAGCCATAATGAGCTGCATTCAACTAGTAGACTTTGGCACCACTTCAAAGTAATTTCATCTAATTATATTTAGGTGAAGTTTTCCTTTTGAAATACAGTGTTTAATCTAAACTGAAATTAGATTTCCCATTTCAATAGCTATTAGGAGCAACACAGTTCAGTTGGCTGATTTTTTAATGGGCTTTTGTGGTAACAGAATTAGTTCTTCACCGTTACAGAATTTGCATTGAGAGACATCTTCCAGCATCATGATGGTGATGATGGCAGTTTCTAAATAAGCTAGTTGAATGTTTATGCAGGAATGGCATCTAAATAAGTAATGCAAAACAGTAATTTCAAAATCTCTTCGCATCTGAATATTCTGTGAGCGTCTGTTATAAAGATTGTAATGAAGAGGTCCTGTAGCTGGAGACAAGCTTTATGAAATTTAGATGCAGATCCTTTAGGAATTTTTCTTTAAGAACAATTTCAGGCAGGCATGGGTTTAGGGTTCCAGATGGGATCCATCCCATGGACTAAGTGTTGAATAGGCTATTTTATCAATTGATAATTTCTGTAGAAATAATGACCACAGTAACATGATTTGTGGGGGTCAGGATTAATCTGCTAAATTTGGATCTTTGAGGAGAGAGGAACACTATCCTAAAAGAAAGACACATTCAGTTGCACTACATGCTATTAGCAAGCTGAAAAGACTAACTTGCATTAAAACAAAACTTCCAATTGCTCTGATTATATGACAGGAGAAACTGTTGAAAAAATTTTTGAGAACATTGAAAGGTAAGAATTATTGCTGGTAATTTTACAGGAAATTGTTAAGGGGTGACGTTATGATGCTGGTATCCCCAGTCATGTGTTCTGTTTGTTTTATATTATGTTCTGTGCTTTCAGAACTGACTCTGAAAGTGAAGATCTGTTTTGTCTTGTTATCAGCTGGTTCACCTCCACCACATTGTCTATTGTCTAGAAGAGGTTAGTGCTGGCTGGCTTGCTTTGCTTTGCTTGCTTGCTTCTGCCTTTGCCTTTGCTTGTTAGTTTAGCTAAGCAGTCCAATATTTTCCTGGACTGTTTTTTTTTTTTTTTTTTTTTTTTTTGCTTTCCCTTTCCTGAATATCATCCCAACCTGCTCAGGACTGAGACCTGGGAAACTCTGAGAAGCACCGAGAGCCTGCGCTTTGTGATCTGCAGCGGCCATCCCCAGTGCCGGAGAGCAATCCCCAGCGCCTGGACCCGGGCTACCACTCCCAGGAAAGACTTTCTGGATTTGTCATCTCTTCAGAGTGGTGAAAGAGTTTTGTTGTCATCTGGTGTTGTTAATTTTTATTTATTTATTTATTTATTTATGCTGGGAAGTGTCTTGTTTTTTTAAATAAACAGGCTCTTTTCCACTTCTCTCCGAGAAAATTCTTCCCAAGGCAGGTGGGCGGGGCGGGGCCGTGGGGGTTTGTTTTCTGGGGCTCCGTTGTGGCGCGGTCCGCTCCGCCCGCCGGCACCGTGAGCGGCGGCAGGGGAGGGAGATGGTTCGGCCGCGCCCCCGGCGAGCTCCGCTGCCTCCGTTATCGGCGCGGAGACAGAGCGAGGCGACACGGGACGTGGGCTGTAGCGAGGGGGGCTTATTCAGTGAGCCCCAAGACCCGCCGGAGCGGGCGGACAAAGGTTTTATAGCAGAATTCAAGGGGTGGGGGTGCAGGAACAGCAACCAGTGAGGGCAGAGCTGGGGTGGGGTTTAAGGTGGGAACGCAAGGTAAGTAGGGAATGTGGGCCGGGAAGGGGGGCGACGGACAACCTGGAGAGAGGGGGCAGGGAAGAGCCCGGGAAAACCGGCAACTGGGGGAGGGAGGGGACCGGGGAGGGGGCGAGCTGACACCGAACAAACATTAGTGAAAAGAAAAACCACGCCTCAATAGGGCTTCTTCCAGAGGTTTTTCTCCCAAATTTGTACTAAACTAGGACAGAGATACAAGTGAGTTGGTGCATTTTAATGGACATCCCTTTCCAGAATATAATTTTTTTCATCGTTGAGATAGCACATACGGGCATCAAATCCTTTTGGGATTTGTTTTCTTGCCTCCTGTAACACATTTCAAGTCTTGGGCATCTGGCTAATATTGGTCTGTAATGCAGAAACAGATTTTGTAAAGGACTGCTGATTAATTGATTAAAAAAATTACTCTGAGGTAAATGTTATGTGGTAAGATTTTAGAACATTCCTACTGAGAGCTGAAGTAGAGTCCCAGTATCTGAAGTCAGTGCATGTCTGAAGAATAATTCTCTTAGGCCCTGGGTGAGTGGTTTACCCTGCTGAGCAGTGATTTATCCAGATGGGGAGCTCCGGACAGACACCCACACCCTGCTGAATTTGTTGGACATATGCAGCCACTTGGAAGTTGAGCATATGTTTAAGTGATTTTCTCAGCAGGTGCTCTGGATGAATTTTGAATGTCACTGTTATATGCTTTTCCAGTATAAGAAAAATATCTTTTCTGCATCTCTTTATTACAGAATCTGTTCATTCTTTTGACACTCTTACACTCCCTTTTCCCATAAGAAATTAAATGGTCTTTTCTACATGATTATTTTCTACTACAGATAGTATCTCCATCTTTGAAGAGTCTCAAGGTTGGAAAGCAGAAGAAGAGATGAACTCTTTAAAAACTTTCATTCATATGCCCTTAGTAATAAAGTGCAAGGGGAAAGAAATTCAGAGCATTTGTAATGCATGAGTAGAATGATTTCTAAATAGGATTCTTTCCACATTTTCCATGAGCCATCAATATCTCTTTAATAGTCCATCCCCAAATCCTGAGAAATGGTAGAATGTGCATTGATGCCCATATGGTGTTCTGATGGTCCCATGAAAGAAGAATTTTTATTTTACTTTAGTTTATCCAAGAACATTTTTCTTTCAGCGTAAAACCCTGATTGCAAAATATTACCCACCCAAAAATATGGAAAGTATCTTAATAACTTTTATTTTCCTTTCAACCAAACAACAGGTGAACTTCTTCATAAAGGGGGTGCGGACATGCATAATTCAGATGCCAGATCTTGCAAAACTGAAGAAAAATGTCTTTTAAGTTTACATGTAGAAGCTTTAGGCTGTGAGAGGTCAAACAAGGTGAGTGTCTGCCTGTCTGCCAGTCAGCTGACATAGTCTGAATTATAACCTGACTTATAACCAAACTCATTTCAGAAAAAAAATATGTGACATGGGGTTCTTTTTTTTAGTCCTAAAATAATAGGTGGAAGTCACCTGTGTACACAGATTAGAATTTTCTTAATTTCCCAAAATGGAAGTTAAACATAATTATAGATTTAATAATTTGCATTAGAAGTACACATAAATGGCCTTTAAAATTTGAGAAATTTTGCCTTTGAAGCAGAATGATGACTGTTGCAGCATTCTCTGTAATTTTGCAGTGTATCCTGTTTGTCTGTGCACAAATATCGAAGATTTGGCACTTTCTTCTTCTCATAAAGTGAGAGGGATTCTGTGTGTCTAATGTCCCAATTTTTTGGTATTTGATCACAGTTCAGATGTTTTGGTCATCTCACAACTCTTGCTGGGTTCCTGGCTTTTCTGTTTTGTGTATACCTGTCAGGGCTTGTTGGAAAAAAGTCCTTAGACCTTTATGAGCTGCTTCAGACACTTTGGAAGGGTGGAGAAATAACAGGTACTTTTGACATAGAGACTACTGTGATTTGTGGTGTGATGCTGTTTTATCCCTGTCCCTCCATCACCCACCTCCCACCATTTCTAACCTTGCATAGTCTTGCTCTTAATTAGATTATTATTGCATCTTTTAAAAAAACTTAGCCTCACGAGGTATCTCATAGCAGAATCTCAGGCTTTATATCACATCAAGTGATTTATTTGAATTGCACATCAGCAGAAAAAGTGCGAGCTGGGTACCTCTGGGGAGGTAACCTGGAAAAAAATTCCTGGGCAATTATACCCCCACAGTCTGAGTTTCCAGTGGGCAGTTCAAACCAATAATTTTGAGGTCTGGGGGCTTCCTGATGCTCAGCATCTCTCCGTTGTCTCTGGATGGTTTGATCTTACCTCTTACCTCTATCTCTTATCGCTTATCTCTCATCTCTCATCTCTTATCTCTTATCTCTCATCTCTTATCTCTTATCTCCTATCTCTTATCTCTTATCTCCTATAGCTTATCTCTCATCTGTCTTTTTTTCTCTTTTCTCTTTTTTCTCTTTTTTCTCTCTTTTATCTCTCTTATCTCTCCTTTCTCTCCTTTCTCTCCTTTCTCTCCTTTCTCTCCTTTCTCTCAGGCTATGTTTTCTGCTCATAGCTGGAACTTCCTTATCTTCCAGCTCCAGATATCTCTTGGGTCCCTCTTTCAGGGAAGTGGATAAAAGCTCAAAAGTTCAAAATATGTGCATGAAAGTTCATAGCTTACAGCCTAAGGCTTCAGAAGATTTAGCAACTAGTGATAAACTGTTAACTCCAGACGGATTCACAGCTGTATCCAATATTCCTTAACAGCATCCATCACCATCTTGCTCTTCACCACTCTCTTGATGCTTACCTGGCCGGAGCTCCTCTAGGTTGTCATCCCATTGAAAAAAATTTCACCTCTTAAATGGCTTGCCATAGAGTGGGAAACACAATGTGGCAGAATAAAAACTTCTTTGCTTATATGAGAGTCTGGGAATTAAATGTTTCTTTACTGTTAACAAATCTGCTGGAGATAGGACAAAAATAAATTATATTCCCACCTGGCAATGCTCTGCAGCAAAATTGTGCTAATGCCCTGTGAAAATATGAGTATGGCCTTTGATATGGCTGTTGGCCCAATTGCTGGGATTTTCACAACATATTTAGATTATGTGTATGGTCCTCATAAAGAGAATGCCCAAGACTTGTGGCTGAGGTCTGTTCTGATTCTTACTTGCTTCTGTTGTCTTATTTCTTGTTTTTTGTTTGGGTGGGGTTTTTTGTTTGTTTTTGGGGTTTTTTTACATTTTACAGTGGGTTATGTACACATGTGAAGGAGGATGGAGGATGGAAGTCCTTCTCTGCTGTGCTCTGCAGGCTTTATCTTCCCCCTGTGGATAGTCCATGCATGGAGACGGCCGCAGACAAAGAGCAACCAGTACAGGTTCAGCTGTACAGAGAAAATACTCAGCTAACTGTAATCAAATAGGTCCCATCCTAAGAAGACTTCATGGTCTACTTCTCTGTAGAAAGCTTCCTGTCAGCACTAGCTCTGCTGAAAAAAGCACCCAAACCTTCTCCAGAAGAGATCCCGTGGGTAAACAGGAAGACAAGTGCTGTGAAACACACGTGTTAAAGTGAACTCTAGTTTGCATTTCAGAAACCCCGTTTCAGCAAATGAAGCTGAAGACCCTCATTGACTGTGATGATCTCTGGCTTGAAGGATTTGTTTATTTTGGTATTCAAGAGATTGTCCCTCTTTGCTTTTCCTTTGTGAGTATTGTAGAAATGAACTTCTGCCCTGTTCTGACCAAAGCTGTGTGCACCTCAAAACTTTTTGCAAAGCATGTTCACACATTGTGTTGTTTATTTTTTATTTGATTCATAACAACAACAACAACAACAACAACAACAAGACTTTCAGCAAAATCATTGCCTGATTGTGCGGATAGGAGTAAAGTTTTGTGCTTAGGAGGTCAATCTTTCTCCTTATCCGTCTTCCTTCCTTTTTCCACCTAAATCCCCATAAATTAACTCACTTGAAATGTCTGAAATAGAGCTGAGAGACTCCTTGCTGGGGTTTGCCCCTTCCCTTTGAGGCATGAGCAGAAAGCACGCACAGGAGATACTCTTAATGTCATCCAAACCATGCTGCAGCTCCTGAAGGAAACAACCAGTTGGAGGCACCTAAAAAAGGCACAACTGGAGTTCCAAACAAAGCACCACTCTATTTTAGGGTAGATTGCAGGGGTTTCTGTCCAGTGCTCCAATTTACTCTCCTTAAGATGAAGTGGGAAGTAAGGAAGCACAAGTCTCAGCAGATGGCTTATCTTTGTCCTCTTACTGAGCAAAAGAACATCTCTGACCACTGGGTAAATTGATCCTGGCTTTTGTTGAGATGGCCCAACAACGCCCACGAGATTTAGCTGCAGCTCTTTGACTTTCCACTCAGAAACCTGTGGGGTGAAACCTGTCTGTGATGCTGAAGGAAAGGACATCACTAGCCTCACCCAAAACATTCAAGGTCCTTGTATGGTGAACTCCTTTTAGGCAGCTAAAGGAAACTAATGCCTCCAAACAAAATGAATATGCTATTAATTAAGCAAGAGAGACAGTGAACTAAGCTGTAGAGAGAGCTTCACCACCTTGACATTATTCTTTTGATTCGGGTTTAAGGCAACAGTAGTGCTGCAGAAAGGCACCTGATTTCTGGTTGGAAAGTTGAGTCTGAGCCAGCAGTGCCTTTGAGCCAGGAGGAAAATACCTGTCCCAGGGCCACCAGGCCCAGCATGGCTGGCTGGGCCAGGGAGGGATTGTCCTGCTCTGCTCTGGGCTGGGCTGGCCTCATCTGGAATATTGTGTGCAGTTCTGGATGGTTTCCTTTTGTTCCTAACACCAGCAGAAATACAGATATCTTTCTATTTATTCTTCTTTTCTTTGTCTCCCTCTCTTTTTTTTTAATTTCCTTTTCTTACCTTTTTCTTTCTGTCTGGTGGTAGTGATGGACTTAGATGTTGCACATGAATATCTGATATGGAGAAACCTATGCCTTATGCATCCTACAAATTTTAATCCTCCCCATTAGTGCTCCCCCTTTGTAGAAGCCAAAAGTCATTGAAAATATTACTTTTGCTCTGAGAATAATGTTCAGGGATTATGATGGGAGAAAGTAGATCATTCTTGGTTCCATCATGGCCTTTGACTACCTATTTCAAGAAAGGGTGTTAATGGCATGGTAGTACTTCAAGGGCTGAAAATATAAATGAGACAATCACAAACCCCCTTTTTGGTCTACTATATCTATAAAGAACTTCACTTCCTCACAACCTGTGTCCAAGTTGTCTTTAGTGCTTATTCCACTGATATCAATGATCTCCTCCATCAGACAAGCAGTTATTCCCAGTTTTTAGATGAAGGGCACTGGTCAAAGAAAAAACACAATTTTTTTGAAGGTAAAAAAAAAAAAAAAGACCATAAGCAAAATCAGCAACAGAAGACTGATATTCATCCTCGAGACAGTGCTACATCTTGGAATACACACTGCCTCTGAGATGCTTCTTTTGGTAATTTATATATGCCAAGGACTATGAGATAAGACAGGTGCTCTAAAAACATGTGACTCTGCTTGTGTGTTTAAAGTAATTCCCATGTGGCTCAGTATCTGCTTAGTTCTTTATACCCGGATGATGAATAAATCTCTTAGCAGTACAAGGAAGAACATAAAAGCTTTTACTGTTACAGAAGGTTTTCTCTTACAAGCTAACAGTCCCATTGTCCTCACCCAGTGGTCCTCACCATTTATTTCTCCCAGCACCCCATGTATTCATTTCTTCAAGAGCAAGAACATGGGAAAGAAAGATTGCAGGGATTTTTAGTATGATTGTTTTTAGGAAGACAGACCAGCAGGCTGTTAGGAAGACAGACCAGCACGCTGGTTATCAGACATGCAAACAAGGGCTGCTGCAGAAATCTATGGGTCATTGCAAAGGGAACCCTTCCCTTTTCTGCAGAGATTATAAGTGTACAACTGATATTTCATTATGAAAAGTTCCCTGGCTCATTCTTTTGGATTGTGAAGCACAGGTCTTTGCAGTAAATGAACACGAGTTTTTGTGGCGCGGTTACACCTGCTTGCCATCCTTGAAACAGCACTTCAGTTTTCAACTGCTCCAAGTGCATTAGTAGAAAGTCCAGGCCTTACCAGGGAACTCAATATATTTGGAACAGACTTAATTTTTAATCTGAGTTGCAGAAATGTCCCTTAGTGTCCTGATACATTTAATATTTGCTGCTTCAAGCAGGCAGGTCTGAGCGGGGGAAAGAAGAGTAATTTGTTTCTGCAGTTAATGTCTGCTGGAGTTATTTTTAACTCTAGTTAAAGTGGTGAGTTTCTTGCAGCTGCTTTACAAAAGGAAAAGTATGTGGCATGTGAATCAATTTGAATCAGGTCCAGGGGTTTACAGAAATGTATTTGTGCATAAAGCTTGGCTTTCACTTACTACTATGTCACACAAATATACCGTCTTCATATAATTTATTCATTTGGAGACAGAGTAGAACCCAACACACTTTTTTTTGGCTCTAGGGACTTTTGAAACCAGCAGCAGCAGTAGAAATGTATTTGCCTCTCTGGTCCTGTGTATTGCCCTGGCTGGTTTAGGGGAATAGATGATTCAAGAGGCTAAAAGAAAAAAATCCTCTGATTCTGCATCTTCTCTACCTTTATCCATGCTTCTTATTGTAACACCTAATTTCACCCTTCTGTAGAAATCTTCTGAAATTTCATCTTTGTTATCTATACAGCATAAACACAGTTGGCCTGGTTGTTTCCTTTCAGACTGCCATCAATGATTCAGCTATATCAGTTCATCCCTCCCCTTTGCCTTTACAAAGCCTGTTACCCCTGTTTCCTCTGTCTTTGTAACCTCTTAGCATTGTTTCTTTATTAAAACAGATGAGAGATTGTGAAATTCTCTGTGCTGTAGGATTTTTATCATGCAACCCCACATCCCTTCCAGAATGCCAGCTGACAAACAAAGCATCTTAGCTGAAAAAAGGGAAGGTTTTGCCATTAGTCTGTGATGTTGACTTGTGAGCTGTAAAATTTTATGTCATCTAATCAGCCTTTTTTATTCCTTCATTTCATCTGCTCGGTGTCAGAATGAGGAAAGCAAAATGCTGTAACAGAACACCTGTGTGAGGTGTATCCATATGTCTGTGGTCCTCTGCCACTAGCCTGAATGGGTTGACCTTATTTTCTAAACTAGGAGGTGTCTGAAGCACATGAAGGATAAGAGGATGAGAAAATGTATTTTCCCCTCTGTAGAAGCTGATATGTGTAAGCATCAACAGCAGTAAGGAAATTACTTTCATATCTTACTTTAATAATTGATCTGCTCAGCTATTTGCAGACCTCCTTGCAGGGTCACCACCCATGGGATCTGTCTGCTGTACTGATCCAGCCACCAGAAAACAGAGTTCATGTGATCTCCGTGTGGAAAAAAATGTTGGAAAAGGCTGCCCCTATCGTGGCTTCAGCTGATCTCCTGTGCTCAGTCCTTCAGTCAGAGTCATCCCAAGAGCTCAACCTGAGTGTCAGCAAAAGGATCTCCCTTCTCAGCAATGACTTTTTGCCAGCCTTGAGTAATTAGCAACTTGTGCTTCATCCTGTGGAGCAAATCCTGCCCCAGTGAGTTCATGTGTTCTGAGATCTAAGAACCAAACAGAATTAGGTCCAACACCTCCAGACTCTCGAGCTCGTACATTTGAAGGTTGTGCACCAGGGGAGAGAGCCAGCCAAATTCCTTTCTCTCAGGTTTTTTTGAGTCTTTAGGATATTAAGTATAAGCTAAAACACCTGGCGGGGGGGGGGGGGGTTACCTTCTTCCTCTCTTTTCTCCTCTTCTTTCCCGATCCATCTAGTTAAATCAATCTCTGTGTTAGGAAGATATAGTCCAGTTCACAGGACACTACCTAAGTAAGGTTTTTAATCTCATTCACCCTGTAAAACTTCTCCTGGATTTCAATTCTTATTAATAACCCCATCTCCCTGTCTGTTTTTATGTGCTCAGGATGCTTTTTCTTCTCTTAAACTTTTTATGCATTATCTGAAGCCATAATTCTTTTGAAGGCATCTATAGGAATGAAAATGCTACAAGGCAAATGCATTCTTAATTTAAGAATCTAGTGTCAGGGAAACAGAAGAGGGTTATAAATCCCAGAAGGGATTACTTACTCCACAGACTTAGGAGAAAGTTGGTGGGAGCAACAAGCCCTCTCTGCATAGAGCTGTGGCCTCTGAAAGCATCCTGCTAAATACTGCAGAACTCGTGCTGTGATGAGGTTTCTCTGTAAGGAAAGCCAAGCTGTTAAAGCTCCTTCTGGGTTTCTAATCCTCACTTAGGAATAATTCCAGAATAGTGTCTGAAATTATGTTGGAGTGTTGGAGTATCTTTCTTTTCCTGGGCCCTCTTCAAAACAGATTTGTAGGGTTGAAAATGCATGACTGAAAATAATGACCAGGTTTTGGACTTCTCCTGAAGAAAGATGTTGCCCCTTCATTAACTGCTATGTGGAAAAGCATGCTTGTTGTTCTGTGCCACTGTTATCCCACCTACCAGAGTGGAGACATATGCTTGTATATGTCTAGATCAAGTTTTTGTGCATGACTTCTCGTAGGCTGATTGATTTCTGTCCCTCTGATCTGGAAAAGATAGCTGGTATGATTCCTTCCAGGTTCAGACTTGGAGTACTAAATGTAAAACCCCTTTCTTTTTTTATCTTCTGTGAAAAATTTTGCCTTGCTTGGCTTTTCTGTGTGCTGGAGAACAGACAGGAAATTTTTTTGGAGACAAAGTTTAATTTGCTCCTTTCAGGGTATGAGGCACCATCTATTGTTAAAGCCCTCATGTCTTTCCAGACCAGGAACAAATGACACCTTGAACTCACATAGGTGCTTTTTCACAGCAGCTGATTTGCAACCAGAAATATATGTTGCAGCTGAGTTTGAGGCTTGATATTCTGACTTGATGTAGAGAAAACATGGCTGTGACTGATGCTCAGTGAAGGGGAAGTAGCAGGGAGAAAAATGGCATTCAGATGTGAATTTCTTCAATGTGGATAATAAATTAGGATCCTGAGATTTGTGTGAAAACTGGAAACACACAAAAAGCTGCTATAAAAAGTTAATATTTTTCTGTTGACAAAGCAGTATATTTTTATTTATGAATAGAAGATCCAAACATTCTAGCTAAAAGATCAACGTTAAAGCCACAATATGCTTTATACGGGACTCCTGTTCACCCACCTCCACATACACACACACAGAACTTGACATCAAGAAAAAGAAATTTGGATTCCTTAAAGGAACTTTGAAGTCTCAGCTTGATATGCAGAAATCCTTGAGGATTTATATGAGATGTGCTCTGCTTTGAAGAAGGCTTTGAAATGCTGTTGAAACTACTGGGCCAAACTCTACTCTTAATCCAACTAGGTAGCCAGCAGTGAGTAACAGAATCACAGAAGATTTCTGCTTCCTTGCAGGAAATCAGGAACTTGATATGGCTTCATGAGCTAAAGGGGTTCAATTCAAAATCCATCTTTGCAAAATTTCTTCTATATTGTAACTAATAACCATGGATTTGCAGCCTTTTCCTTAGCAAGTGAGATTTGTGTGGCTTAAAACAAGATAGACTATACACATCTTTGAATATACACATTTTTGCAAGAATAGGTCTGAGAGAAGATTTTGATGCTTAGGGTGGAGCTTGGGGATTTTCTATGTGCATAACATAAATATACTTTTAAAATACTCCCAGACCTGATGTATTTATTATTCTTAACCAGCACCAAACTCTATGTCCCCTCACCCTCCCTTGCTCAAAAAGTTTGCTGCTCTATCTCTTCCAAAACTTACATTTCTTTCAGCACCTGGAAAGTGACATTTTACAGCGTAATTGCCAGGGGTGTGAGTGCTACATGAAATACACTCATCATAGCCCATCTTTCCACCCTAGTGTTTTGGTGTGTTTATCATGAGGTCTTTTTCAAGTTCCAGATACTTCTTGTTTTGTACACATGAGCTCATAGTTTGCTGCCTTGCTTTATATTTTTTTAATTCTTCCCAAGATGAGGGCTTGAATATTTTTGAGAATTAGAGTAGTTAGTGTTTGGGGTTATTTGGTAGTTATTTTTTTCCTGTAGGGGTGGAAAGAATGGCATGAGGACTTTTTGCTTATTTGATTGATTTGGTAAGGAACTGGTCAAATATTTTTAAGTATAAAACCAAACCAATGAGAATAGGCTTTCTTCACTGACAGCAAAAATCCACCATGGTCACAGACTTACCTATAAAATTATTACAGCACTTTAAGACATCACGTTTAATTATCAAAATAGTGCTTTTCTGCTCCTTCCATGCAATGTGACGAATTTGTTCATTGATCATCCTTGGTGTTTTGCTGTGACCTGAGGCTTCAGGGTTACAAGTCCAGCCACCATTCTCATCCAGATTCTGCTTTTTATGCTACATATTACACTCTAGTAGATATTTAGATGTACAAACAGTTAGAGCAGTCTGCTAGTTTGGTAATCAGCAAAAGATTGCTTCAGGTGCCTACTTTTCCAAGAGATTCCATGAGCTTACATGTGAATCTATTAAACTGTTATTTCTGTGCTGAATTCTTTGAAACTAGTTCCTGAACTGTAGCATTAGTCCATCTCAGGCAAAATAAGGAGGGTTTTGGCTTTAAAGCTGCATTGTGTTTGCTAGTATTACCACAAAAAATATTTAAAAGTATAAGAGCCCTGCAGCAACAAAGACAGTACCTCCACAGAGAGCAAAAGTTTTATGCTGTAAAAAGTTAAGCTTTACACTGCACTTTTACTTAAAGCACAGAGCAGCAGCTGTAAAAAATTAGTATGTTTTCTGGCTTGCCATTCTGCACCATAAATCATGGTGAATGGAATCTTACAGGCAAAGGCACTTGGGAATCAGGCTTGGGACAGGGAGCAGGAGCATCTTGATCCATTGCTCCTGCTGAAGCAGTGAAAACCATGAAAACGGATCAGGAAAAAGTGGATTTGAGTCTCGCATCTCCAGTGATACTTAGTCCAGCATTGTGAGGGAATGTTTGTACATGTTTGTGATAAGAAAAAGAAATGTAGACTTAGATTTTCAGTCTGTTGTCAGGATCAAGATGAAGCACTGGGGCTCCTGCTCCACAGCTAAATTTTTATCCTCTACATGATAGTAGCATTTGTGTGGTGCAGCATGTCAAGCTGGGCATGAGAACAGGAATGGGTCTAATTAATGGTCAGTCTCTTTACTTTGGTGCTGCCATTTGTGGGATAAGACTCTGAGGGATGCTTTCATCCTGATGAAAGTATTTCAAGGTCCAGGAATTAATGCCTCACATAATTGCAGGGGCACCATATCAGAAGACTTCCAGAAAATACATGGGAAGAAGGGAAAATGGTGTAGCAGAAAATAAAGTGCTTTTATTCTTCAGTCTGAAGTATGACTTTAAGTCATGATGATTGATAACTTCAGTAACATTCTTACAGCCTTATCATACCAACTATGGTTTCTTCCCAATTTTTTTACCTTGGGCTGCTGTAATAATTTTTCATGGAGAGGCCAAAAGAAAAATATACAGAGTATTTGTCAAAGACAGTAGAATACTTCCTTCCAAATGAGCCTGTTCACAGGCCTTGCATTCTTATGTGTGATCTACTTATAGAGCCTTTGGGAAGTAAAAGGACTTTGGATTCAATATATTTTAGCAAAAGCCTAATTTTGTTAGTGTAGTTGTATACTTTTGTCCAACAACAAAGATAATTTTTGGAGAGGTCAAGTAGAGGTCATGATCTGTTATGAATATAATCATTCTTGGGGGTTTGTTCTGTTTATTCTTGTATTTTTTGTTTGGTTATTTTATTTTATTTTGTTTTGTTTTATTTTTATTTTTGTTTGGGTTTTTTTTTTGTTTTTCTTATGGGAGCCCGAAGGAAGTTTAACAAATTTAAAAAATGTAAAAAGTAAGAGTGATGCAAAAACACTTCCTGCAGGAAAAAAGCTATGGTAGGTTAATTACCTCATGAGTTATTGTCAGAAACAGCTACTGGCTCATGAAAAGAAATGCTGCCCAACCAAAAATGGGAAATAATTAACACCTTTCCCTGCATGGTTACAGATAACTTATCAAAGGGAAAGCAGACAGAAGGGAAATACCATTTTTTAATTGTCATGTTTAAATGAGACTTTATTAAACAGGTGTCCTTCAGATTTCCTACAAAATTCTTCTGTCAGTATAAGTTTTTGCTATTTTTAACAGTTTTCTCCCAAAATTAAGAAAAGGAGAAAGCAAGGAACTCTGGAAGTGTGAGAAGAAGAGGAGAAGCAGTCACATTTTCACCAAAATGCTGAGAACACTTTACTAAGACTTCACTGAAAGTAGGATTAAATATATGTTTTGTCCTGTCATGGTCTCAGCATAACCGTTTGGTTTTTTTTTTTTTTTTCCCCGTCTCCCTCTTTCTCCCTTAAAAGAGTGATTTGGTTAAATATCAGTTGTATTTGGTTTCAGGGCATATCTGCTGGGGCTGGCAATGCTGACTGGTGCTGTCAAGGTTGCAGGTGGCCACCTGCCAGGGGCTGGAAAAGTGACCACTGCACCAGGGGCTCCACACCACTCATCACACAGCTCATTTGCATCTGATGCAAACTTGCTCTCCCAAAACTCGCAGAAAGGAGGTTTTAGTGATGGTGATCATTTCTCTAGAGCCAGATCACTTGAACACAGACCATATTGCTGCTTGCACATGTTGAAAACGCTTCTCTGACACTCATCCTGAAGAATCATCTTGGTTTTGTGTGGGATGGGGAATAACAAGGCTGCAGCTCATTTGGCAGGTTCTGAGGACAGCATCCATCACCCTGAGCTGAGATCAAGTAGCATAGGAATGGAAGGCTGATTCAGCAATACATTAACTTTACAACCACAAAATTATAATGGATAACTTTAGAAATAATGGAAACCATGAAGATAATTCACAATCTAAGCAAATAGAAGTCTGTCACTTCTCTGTGAAGTCATGCCTTTAATGGAAATATAGAATTTCAGACTCTGCAGACATCAGATTATCACAAAGACAATGTTTCCCCTGGTACACAGTTAATAGTTATGTAGTGATCAACTCACCTGGGAAACCCAAGAGTTTGGAAATAATATCCCATGTCCTGTTAGACTAAGGCCATACATTTGAACTGCCTATAGACCCTGTTAATGTTAATGTTGGGAGTCGTGTGCATGCACCAAGTAGGGGTGATGAGTTTCAGTGCTTGTTCTCCAAGGATATCTCTCAGGAAATGTCTACTCGTACAGCCATTTTTAGTGCTTTAAGAATGACTCAGTCAATTTGAGCAAGCACTTCCTGTCCCCAGCATTTTAAAAAATACATTTCTGCTACAGGAATTGTTTTAATTAACGCTCTCTGAAGGATAGTCCATGCCCAATGTATTTCTATGAAAATGTTTTCCCTCCACCTATTCTTCTGACAAATTTTAGATTATTGTTTGCTATAGTACCCTGACCTCCAACTCTTTTGACTTCTATAGCAGCATAATGTTATCTAACAGGGTGGTGATATGCATGGTCTCATCCTGGATGAAATTCAGTTTGGATTCTGCTTTATGCTACTCTGACTCGAATCAGAACTGCTGTTAATGTTTTTTTTAAGGAAATATTTTTATTTGCAAATGCTTGTGCTGGTCAGTATAGTCCTGTTCTGCCTAGCAGAAGGCAGGTAAAATAAATAGTGAAAGACTTTCAGATTTATCTGACAAGAAAGTGGTGCAATATCAATGAAATCTGCACAACCAATATTCTTCAGGACTGTATATCTCAATGGAAAACAGTCAAGGTCTATAAAAGAGATAATGGGCTGCATTTTGTGTTGCTATTACAATCTCATGAAGCATAGGAAAGATTCAGAAGTATCTTAAGTGTGATGATTCCCTTCAAACAACTCACAGACATCAAATCCATTGACACTTTTGATGTCTTGCACTTAATCCCTTTTATAAACAGTAGCTTTTCTCTCCACATTTTGGTGAGGTACTTTAAAGCAGCTGGAGTAATTTGGGCCCTGCTTCCATAGGTCAACTTATACTTATTTATAAATAGGAGTGATGGAAGGAAATGGAGCCTACAGAATAGATTGAACTTTTTAAAGTATACTGAAGACTTTAAAAATTATACTTTCTGCCTTTGATGCAATCACATTCTCACAACTCTCACTCGTGATTAATCTGCATTAAAATTGCACACAAAATGGCTGTGCTTGCAGGGAAGGATACTTCTCTCACTGAAATATTTTAGTTTCTTAATTCACTCTAATGAGCAGCTGCTTCCAAGCTGTCTGCAGTTGTTCTTCACAGTCAGGACTGTTGTCTTATAATATCTGCATAATGTGAAGTTTTATTTTTCTTCTACATTCAACTCAATCACAATTTGCTGGAATTTGAAAGTGTACGCTGATGGGATTTAAATAAGTCCCAGGAAATTTAATTATTTACTAGTTGACGGCATCCCGACTACTGTAAATTTGGTACAGGGGAAATGTTTGCTTTTCTTTGTTTTGATGTGGCCTTTGTTTTGTCACTGATTTTTTTTTAATGGAAAGTACAAGCAGCGACCCCCTTTTTTAACTATTATACCAGTCAAGGAAGGCTCTAAGGCAAGTTCAGAAACACAAAGAGCATTTAGAAAGGCCTCCAGTATTGCAGCTGATTGAGCTGCTCCCCAAAACCTGTGGATTCAAATATCTGAATTATGTACAATCCGAGTTAGCCTTGGATGTTTGTTTTCCTGTATGTTTAGCTTAAAGTTGGAATGTAAGTATTGTCCTGGGCCTAAAGGCCTAAGTTCCACCTTAAGAAGAGACTTGTAGGATTAATTTCATTGGAGGCGACCAAATCAGCATCTTCTAGTGCCATACTCCAGACACCTACAAGAAAAGCATAATAAGCAAACTTATGTAGGATTTTTGGGTTTATTGTTTGGTAATTTACACTAAGAAGACTTATGAACTGTACCAAGGGTTGATTTCTGAGATGGTGAATGTGCTTCTGGAATGTAGGCACTTGGATGTGATTCTGCAAATGATAATGAATTTTTTGGAACTGCTTACTGATTATTGCAATTGTGCATACAATAATAAGGTCATTAGATAAGAAGATAATTAAATCTCAATTAGATAATGAAACATAGCTGCCTATAATTCTATTCCAGCACACAATGTTATTATGAAAGAGATTAGTATTAAAGTGATGGATTAATCACAAAGTTTTCACACCATAAATGTTTTGCAGATTAACATACATTTTGTAGGAAACCATTCATAATGTAGCATAATAGTAAAATACATCTGAAACAGCCACCAGTTATAAAGGGATTATTCTCTTTCTTAAAATTAAATGTATAAATACTCCACTATTTCTCAAAAGGAGTAGGGACCCATGGGCCCACAATGTAGTTTAGAACTAGAGCCTCTGACAGTATTCTATATTTTTATTTTTATTTCTGAATCTGCCATAGAAAAAATATCATATTGCTGACTAACAGCAGTCTGACTCAGAAACAAAATTAATCCTGTCATAGAAGACTGAATTGAATTTCCCTTTAAAATTAAAATTTTGGTTCTTTTATTTACTCTGGTGTGAAATACAGTATAGCTCTGTTAACAAGTCATGAGAACTACTCAGTCTGATAAATGCAGTGAATGGCTACCACAAAAATACCAAAATACAGTAAAACAGTAATGAAAAAAGAGTGAAAAAAAACCCCCAAAAAGCACAAGAACCTCCCCCCCCCACAAAGTTAACTACTCATTCTTTCATTAACTTGAGGTTTTCTGCAGTTTTTTCATATTCTGATTCCAAATGTCTCATGATGTGTCTGTTGACACATCTTAGTACTAATTCTGCTATAATACAGCCAGTGTTCAAATCTCTTCCATCTGATTACTCATAAATAGCAGAGCCTTTCACTAATTTAACCTACAAACAAAGTATTTATTCACTTTCCTTAAGAAATTACTGTGTTTGAGCCTAGATAGTGGTTGGTACACAGAGTAATGACTCCTCTGTTATATTCCATATGGATTCCAGCAAACTGTAAATGATTTTTTTTTAATAATCTGTGTGCAAGCAATGGATTATCTTCTGTGGAAATGAATGGGAGAGTTGCATTTGATTGATGAAACCATGCTTAATTTTAATAGGAGAAGAGGTTTGCCCCTGCTGAGTTCATGATACAGCACCTGCTGTTAAGGCATGCTTTGTTCTTCATTCCACCTGAAGTTCTAGATATGGAACAGTAAACTGCTTGCTGAATGTTCATCTGTGGTCCAAAATCAGATCAAAATATTAAAATTTTTGTAGATTTCTCCTAAAAATTACTTCCTTTTAAGCGATTTAGACATCACTAAAATATAACCTAAGTTCTGTGCTAAGTGAGAGCTTACTGTCTTAGAAATAGACTATTTTGCTTCTTAAAGAACTGTCACAATTTCAGTTTTAATACTCTAAGTTTCTATTCTTAGCTATTTTTCTGACTCTATATTACCACTTGCATATCAAGAGAGCACATTACTCCTCAGCCCTACCATTTGCTTTATGTCAGTACCCAAATAAAACCAAACTAAAATTACATGCCTGTTTTCATTTTGGTTATAAGAAGAAAGTGTATAAAAACTACAGAATGTAAATATAACATTACTGAAAAAAAAAACTGGTTTTGCCTGCTTGTTTTAAAGCATGTTTGATAGTGGAGCAGGCTAGAGGAGGGATATAGCATGGTCTACTTATTTTCAAGGTTTTATTTTCTTTTAAAAATGGTAGTTTATCCTTTGAACCTGAAAATCTTCATATTTTAACTTCCTGGTTTGAATTTTCATTTTTCACCTGTCAGCAGGTGCTGAGCAATTGTACTGTGTGTCACTTGTGGCTTTTGGGTTTTATTTCTCTCTTTTTGTTTTCTCTCTGTTCATTACATAATGTTGCTGCTCTTGTTGGTTCATTTTCTTTCCATTCTTAAACTGTTCAACTTTTCTTATCTCGACCACAGAATTGACCTTTTTTCCAGTTCTCCTTCTCAATCCATGGGCAGTGTGAATGAGCATGGTACTTTCTGGCTGGAGTTATACCACAGCAGTATTATAAAGGATTGTTTTCTTTTTATCTCCTGTGAAGTTATTGCCAGATTATGCATACTTCTCTTTTGATGTATGAAGCTTGTTTTGTGCTTAATCAGCAAATGCTTAAGCTACTAAGCGTTACTAAGATAATTATTCTGAATTACATTTGTCATAAAATTTTGCAGTTTTTAAAAAATATTATTGTTATAATAATAAAGTTCTTCTACTTCTATCTCTAGACTGCTATTACAAGAGAGCTAGCCTATTTAGAGAGATCACAATTTATTTTTTGTGGCATCTAAAGTAATTTTTTCCACTAGGAAAAAATGGTACTTAACAAAAAAAATACAGACTTAGTGAACCTGGTCTTCGTTAACACATTTTCACACAACTGTACTCTCTTTGTCCCCTAGTGCCTAATCCACAACACCTAGATCAAGGGCAGTACTGGAAACTACTCACAGAATTGTTCATGTTTACCTGAATTTACCTATTTTATTCTAAAACTCAGATTGCAGAGTCAAAATCCACAAATACATAGAGTGGATGAAGTTGGAAGGAACCTCTGGAAGCCACCTGGTCCAACCTCCAGCTCAAGAAAAGTCACCTGTGGGAGGCTGCCTTTGATCACATTTAGATGGCTTCTGAATAAGTCCAAAGATTGGAGTCTTCACATCCTATTTTAGTAATCTGTGCCAGTGCTTGGTCACCTGCACAGGTTTTCCTGATGTTCAGACAACACCTCCTGTGTTTCAGCTTGTGCCCGGACCTTTCATTCACATATGTGGATCATCTGATCCACAGTCCTGGATCAGAACGAGCTGTAGTTGAAAGCACTATAAACACCCTCTTGTTTAAACACTGTTCTATACCAAGGAGAAATAATAATCTTGCTGCTGATTTGGCTGTTTTCTGCTCTGATCCTTGTCTTTGTGTCTGCACATCCGAAGCCAAACACTTAATGGCTTACATTCCCTATTTCTGAGCACTACAAAGTCATCCAGCTCTTTCCAGATAGGCAAAAACCTGGAAAGTGATCATCTTTTCATGCGGAGAACCCAAAAAACTTGACTAAGGAAAAGGAAAATGTGAATTCATGAAGAATTAATACTGTTTCCCTGTTCTTCTCCTGTGCCCATCAGTATGTTGTACAAAGAGGAAAGGACAGTTGTGAAACTGATTGTCTTTTCTGGCTTGGCAGCTCAGTGTTTAGGAGCACAAACCAGATGTGCTTAGTGACTGTATTGTATGTTTCCTAAGATCTTACACTTTTCAAAGAATCAAGAGTTAGAAATACTAAATTGTACTGTGAAATGCCTTGAAGTAAAAATCAGAGTTTTATGTTAGCTGCTTTCCCTGTCTCAAGTCATTGAAAAAAGTGAAAACACACACACACACACACAAAAAAAACCTCAAACCAAATAAACCTAAAACCCAACAAAACCCCAAGAAGGGCTGGGTGCATGAAAAGGACAAGAACAAGTTTTTCTTCTATTCCAAACATATACATATATAATTGGCTGTGTTTCATCCTAATCATTAAGCCCTCTTCACTAGACAGAAGGGCAAACCCTATGAGAGACAGTTTTTTGCTTGATTTTGAAATCAGGCACTTGAAAAAAAATTCTCATTCAGACACTTGAAAAAAATTATTCTACTTCGCTGCAAAAGTGGCAGTGTGACTGGACAGCCTCTTACAGCCCATTTATCAAAGTGCTCTTTGCTCTTATTTTGAGGCCAACTTCTAGCAATACGCAATTTTGGCAATGCGAGAAACACTCAGGGAAGCAAAGAGCTTTTCATGAACAAAACTTTTGTGCTTGTTTTTGTTTTTAGTTCTGGTACACGCTGTTCTGCACATGGAGCCTTTCCTTCCAGTGTCACTGAGAAGAAAGCTGAAATGAGCAGCTATACACATTCAGAGAGCCTTTCACAACAAGGTGCAGGAGACATCAGAGGAGCTGAATACTAAATAGAGCTGTGGTTTCATCATGAGGAGGAAAATATGGTGAAAACAACAAAGCCTTGAAAGTGCAGAAAATACAGCTCTTAGGACAACTGGTGCCAATCAGATGACTTTGTGAAGCCTGTTTCTGAGGTGCTGTCATTAAAACTGCATAAGGAAAAAACAAGTTAGGACTAGATATTGATCTTTGATGTACCAGCATTACTGAAGTCATGAGTAGTTGACTTGAAATTATTTGCAAGGCTGCATGGGTTCACAGCACAAAAATAGAGAGCTTCCCTTGGTGAACCACAAACTTGTGGAAGCCAGGAGATTTCATTTACTCATATTATACTGATACATAAGTATAAATTTAGGCTAGATATTAGGAAGAAATTCTTCCTTGTGAGGGTGGTGAGGCCCTGGCATAGAGTGCCCAGAGTAGCTGAGGCTGCCCCTGTATCCCTGGAAGTGTCCAAACCCAGGCTGGACAGGGTTTGGAGCACCCTGGGATGGTAGATGTCGCTGCCCATGGCAGGCTGTGGAATTGGATGAACTTTAAGGTCCCTTCCAACCCAAACCATTATTTGATTCTATGACATAAATATGCTTAAACATCACGGTAGATGCAATGGTTGAAACCTTTGGGGTATCCAAGAGTTTTTCTTGGCAGCCGTCTAAACCTGAAGAGGTTGGTGAACTCTCTTTTGTCTGAGTTGCTTGTCCTGTGCTAAAGTCTGAGCATTCACATCAGCACAAGTGCAACGATTTCTACTGGGAAATCATTTAGATTTTCCTGCTCATCCTGCAAGCCATGCTCTCTTGAGGGCTTTAATATAAGCTTGAAGAAGGCATTATTTTTCTGACTTAAAGTGTGTTCATCTTGGCTTCTTGTTTAGAATAGCTGTGTATGGAAACGGATTAATCATCTACAGCTCCCCCTGCTCCCTCATTTCACGTCCAGCATCATCAGCAAGCAGCTGCCATGTGCAAAGTCTGCCTGACAGGCTAAAGTAGGTAGCTTGTAAAGAAAGATCTGACACTTGAGACAGGAGGGGCACATTGCACACTTTTATGATTCTTCACAGTAAACCTGCACAATGTTACCACTAAATGCTTCTATAGAGACCAGAGGGAAAGAGAATTCAATCTTGTCTGCACCAATTTCCCTCTTTCAGTGGGAAACAGTGCTGCATAATGGGATGAAGAAAGATGCTGTTGTGTATGACTGCTGAGCCAAGACTAGAGAAATTGCTGTCTGATGTTTAAGAAGCTAAAATTCCCCAAATCCTCATTGTAAGTGTGCAACCTGCAACAATTGGAGGGTCAACTTCACCTGTAACATTACAAGTTTTATGAAAAATGAGACAAAGGCAGTTGTATGACCTTCATGTCTTTAGATATATTTTTAATTATTTTCTTTTTTTTTTTTCTCTATGAATGCCAGACATTTTCCTCCCAGAATGACTCAATTTTCCTTCTTATAGATATCCCCCCAAGAGCAGAACCCCTCACCTAAGCCTTCTTTTCTTTTTTCACCAATCAGTGGATCATCAGGAATTAATTTTTCAAAAGTCAGGTGGAAGAATTCTCTTTCTACTTCAGCTGGCTTTCCATTTCTTCCCATTGCGTTCATAACACTTTGCAACTGATCCAGGTCAGGGCTTATTTGATGATTTGACTAGCAGTTCAAGAAAGAGAAGGTTCAGGTCAGTTCTATCTTGAGCAGGAGTTGCAAGGGTGTGAACTTTGTTAAAATACCAGAATCCAGTTTAACATTTCCCATTTGAGTGGTACTTTGCAGTGTAAAACAATCAGCTGCAATAATCAAGCAGAGGGAAATGAGTGCCATTTTCTCAGATGTCTTTTTTTTTTTTTCTATTTTTAACTGGACAGTCTTACAAGCAATCTTTTATTTTAAGAATAATTTAAGAAGGAGACCCTGAAGCCTGAACAATCAGAAAGAGCTGGGAGAGTGATTTTACCTCTTACAGTTTTATTTCTCTTCATCTGTGCCTCATGCTTAAGGTTACCAAACTGTAACTACCGAAGTTCTTTGGATCAGTCAGCAAGTACTGACCTGAGATGGGATATTAAAGGGAATTTTGAAGAGGGATCATAGATTTCAAGCTGTGATTCTATCTCTGGGTATATGTACTGGTTCATGTAATAGGAAATGGGGTGAATCAGATTTAATTTCTATTAATAGCTCAAAATATGCTATGCTAGAACTCTGATTTCATGAAAAATAATGCTCCTCTAATGGTTTGAGCCAAAATCTCATTAAAGGAGTATGAAAAGCTGCTATCCTTTAGTTTTATTCTTTCTCCCTCTCCATTCATAATCGTGATGCATAGGATCTTGGAGAAAGTAATTAAGGATATCCAACCCCTTAAATAGAAACTGTCTTCTTATTATGTGGACCAAGGTGTGGGTCATCTGCTCTTTCATAATACAGACAGCCTTAGAGCTGCCAGGCAGAATACTCAAAGCAAAAAAACTAATTGAGAAAGACACAAATATTCTTAAACCAGATTATCGCTAGCGGTTACTAAGTAGAATAACCACTTTTCATTACCCCAAACTGAATTGTGTGAGCTGGAGTGCAAACTTTAAGAAGTTTTCTGACAATGTATGGAGATCTTTCATAAAAAAATTTCTTGGCTGGATTCTCTCTCTATCCCTTTGCTTTCACTCGTTCAGTGAATCATCGAAGTCCTAATGACATAGTAACAATTCTAAGTTTCTTTGTATTGAAACTGATGAAGAGGTTTTAACTTCTTTAAAATAGGTTTTAACTTCGGGGTTTTTTTTTGCTTACCCAGAGTCTGACATGATATCCAAAGTCAGAGGCCATCATGTCAAGACCTTGAAAAGAGTGCTCTCTAGCTATTTTCTGTTATGTTTTGCACAAAGTCAGTAAGCCTTTAATAGATTGAAGACATTCCTCAGAAGAAAACTGGGTATTGTGGAGAGGCAATTTGTGTAATATTCTGTAAGACTGATATATAATTCTGATGCTGAGAATTAGGTAACTCAGAAGAGGCAATATTATTCATTCTGGGTTTGTTTTCCCTGTGTATGAGTACAGAATACTTTTTTTTTTTTTGTGTATGTGATAGTGACAGAAATGTAATGATAAGCTAGAAGATGGTGTGAGATATTCATGATGCTCATGCACAGGGATACAAGCAGTGGTGTCAGTCAGTGGCATTTTTGTAAGTGTTACTGCATGCCCTCTAATCATGCTTGCTCCATACAGAAAGATGTGATATTTCTAAAAAGGAGCTATATCTTTTGCTCAGATTTTACCACCTTTATCCTGCATGCATCAGTTTTACTTTGTTTTGTTTGTTTGTTTGTTTGTTTGTTTGTTGTTTTGTTTTGTTTTCACACTAGATTTGCCCGAAAACAAAGTTCTTCTGTGCAGGCTCACATAATAGCCTATGGCTTCCATGAGATTCTTTGGTCTAGAGGGAAGTTTTAGTGTGTTCACCTGCAAATACACTAAAAATTCAGATGGAAAAGCAACAGGATAATAAAAAGTGTTACTCTCTCTGACTGTGCAGCCTGACTGTGCCAGGGAAGACACCAGGAACTGAAATCTCTGCTGGACAACACGGTGATGGATGGCCTTGCAAAGCTTTGCTGACAGTGGCAGTTCAGACCATCAGCAAAGAGCTGTACAAAGCAGTTACAGGAAAAGCATTTTAAATAGAACTCAATGTAGATGAAGTACAGCAATGGAAGTGTGAAAAGAGCAACCCTGACCACACCTATCGAGAGAGGTATTGTACTACTAAAGAACAAAACCATGGAGGTGCAACAGCTGCTGGCACAAAATAACTGCCCTCAGAAAATATCAAAAAAGTGAATTAAATAGAAGGTATGAGGAGAGGAAGAATAAAAGAATGCTGCTATTTCATGTATGACATACCCAGATCTTGGATACTTCAAGCCACTGAATTCTCTTCCACCTAAAAAGAGATATGGTTTAACAGAAAAAGATTGTGATAATGGCAGCAGTCGAGATCAGAAATAAAAAGCTGTTGAATGGGCTAGAATTATTCAGCCTGGAGAGGGCAGCAGAAAACCACCAACTCTAACAAAGGGCTGCCCTGTGCCCCACGCAGAGGAGAGAACTCTGGAGGGAAGGATGGAAACTAAGCTTGGGAGACGGGGAAGGAGAGATGGTATATTGTTTGCTTTTCACTGTCCAAATTGCACTTTTTGGCAGTAAAATAAACTAATGCTTCTTAACCTAAGTCAGCTGTGCTCATAACAGTAACAGGTCACAAATATCCCTGCCTTTATCATGACACATGAGCTTTATAATCTGGTTTTAGTCTGTATTTTCTGCCTGAGACCACTGGGCGTGGGTGGTCTGGCCATTAGCCAAGGCTGACACACCAAAGGGGCTTCTGCATCTCTTGAATCAGCACCACTTAAGAAGTCAAGGCAGTATAAAGGAAAAGGGAAGAGACATCTCTATTCTACCTCTACTGTCAAGGTTGACAGTTGATCTCATAATCTTAAATCAATTATGTTAACACAAACTAGTTTTGTCTGAAACTCTCTAGGAGAGGTTAGTCAGTGAGCAATGGGATGGATTTTCACCCACAAGAGACTTTGAAAGTTCAGCTCTGTTAGGTAAAAATTCCCTGCAAATAAAAATCAGGTCCTTTACTTTTTCAATACTTAAAATGTGAGTTTCTTGCTCTATTGAGCCTACCTCTCTGTTCTGCTCACTTACATCTGACTAGTGAAATTACAGCATAGCAGGAGGTTCTCTACATGAGTAGGCATCAAATGAGAAGAACAAACACTCTTTCAGCAGTATTTTGGAGAATACTTCATGCTATTTTCTGCACATTATTTTATGGAGACACAAACAGCAGTAGCAGCAAACAAATACCTTTGAAAAACAACCTCTGTGCTCTGTCAATACCCAGCTTGCCTTCAACTGGAAAAATGTCTAGGTAAATTTGGTCACCTAGAAGAGAGTGGAATGAAAATTCAGGCTACTTACATTTTAATGTATCCTAGACCAGCCCGTCCCACACATTAATTGCATGTTTAGAGGCGTTTGTGTTCCATTACCAGGAGCAGATTTAAAAAGTGATGTGTGGGCATACTCTCTGCTTCATCTAGAGATTAGAATGTTTTACTGAAACCTTAACAAATATCTTAGTAAACACTGACAAATATATAGTGACCTTAGTAAAGACTAATTCTTACTCATGTGCAGGGGGAAGGAGAGCCTTCTTTATCTGATGGGAAAGCAGAACTAAATCCTCCTGGGTAGCGAAAGCTGCTGTTGGGCAGGCTGTAATACCAATATGTGGCTAAGAGCTTGTAACAGATGCCAATTAAGCTTGACTTAAAAGAAATAAGCTTTCACCTCTAATTTTCTTCTCCCTCTAGTGCTGCACAGAGGACTTTTGCTTTACAGAGTAATTAGGCACTATAATTCCTCTGAACTATGCTTCAGTGGCATCTACAGATTGGCTTTGCACTGTGGTTTGATTTTTTTGTTATTTATTTTTACATTAGTGTTCTATCTTCCAATTGGTCTGTGCCCTTAGATTTGAATACACATACCCTGTAATTTCTAAAAATTCCCTTATACCTTTTGGAGCATAAACACCTCTAAAAGTTGAAAAGCAAGGTGTTGTTTTGTTGAAGTCTTTGCTGAATGGCTCACTTCTAGGGAATACTGGCTTTGTTGCTGGTGTAAGGAGTCCCAGGTTTCTATAGCATGGCATATAATTATAATTATAATTATAATTATAATTATAATTAGTCACATGATCATCAGTGTTTTTCAAAAGCACTCATTTATTTCCTGCTTAGGAAAGACCTTTGTCAGGTAAGAATTGGTTTTCCACTTTTATTGAGTTATTGCATCTGGTGGGCCCAGGATTTCTCTCTATAACTGAAAACAAAAATAAAATTGCTGGAGATTGCAATGCATGACAATGATTGAATTGATCCAGGGCCTGCTAACTTCTTTCTATTCAGAGCTGGCTGGCTGGATTCTCCTCCTGACGTGGTCTGGGGTGGGTTTCCACACTCTGCTGAAGAACTGAATTAACACACCCCTGTTGGATCCATGCACAGTGCCCTTTATCCTGTCATGGCGATGTTTCCATCCAAAGTTTGGCAGTGGTCTTTACAAAGAAGGAAACAGAGAATACTATGTTTGCTTTGCTCAGAAATGGCAGGAAAGCAGGAGGACCTGTTCATCCTCCACTTTCCTTTATTTTTTAAATGTCTCCTCTTACTGCAGCATAAATGAATAGAATCAAAAGAGAATTTATTCTACCTACACTGAAAACATATGTATGTAGCACTATTATCATTTCCCTGATGGCATGAGGGCACTGGAGCCTTCAGAAAGAGATAAAACTTGAGCTCAGAATTTGAAAAAAAACACCCTTCTTGTGCTGCAGGAGCATCTTAAGTAAGGCTGTTACCAATTGTCACCACCAGTATATTCCTTTCTCCTGAGAACACCACAGCAGCTGTGCCTTTGGGACTGCTATGCATTTACACGATGAGCCTTGTGGTATCCTAAATTCCCTGCTCAGGGACCTCCTTCAGCTTGAACTATCCCAGACAAGTATTCCATTCATATCTGAGAGGTGACTCCAGCTGCTCCATGTGGTGGTAGAAGGGTTCAGTGATGGTGGGATAGATGGGCTTGCGTAGGTGTGTTTTTGGCTGCTTTTTCAGCTGTTTTTCTTTATTTCAAAGACAAAAGAAACACAAGCTAACTTCTTTCCTTTCCTGAAGGCAGGGAAAAGACGCCTCTTGGATTTTTCCTTTAAATAGTGCACAAATAATTCAAAGTAGAACAAATCATAGGCAAGGAGTAAGGATCACTTCTTATACACAGTACTTTGATCTGTGCCAAGAAGCTCTGTTTCTGGTAAGTGGGATTAATTATCTCTTGCTGACAGGACTAGGATTGCAGGTATCTTTCATACCACCTGGAGAGGAAAGATATGAGAAGAAATAATTGTTGTGATAATTTAGATCATGCCAGACCAGTGGGACAAGAGATGGGAAAAAGAAGTGCAGACCAGATGAAGAGCATTTTGAAACCATCTGGTGATACCTGCAGGCAGCAGGACAGAGATAATTGCAGCACTGCTTTCTCTGGAGCTCACTGTTGGGGGACTTCTGATTCAAGCAGCATGGCAGCCTACCTCCTTATTTTGGGAAGCATCCTCTGTCAACTGTGTTGATGAAAACCAAATCTAAATGTGGTGTAGGCATTTCCCCAAGTGCATTCATAGTAGTGAGCATCTCCCAGGGGAGCTCCTAGCAGGCTCCTGTCTTTGGGAAACCCTGTGTCAGCTCAGGCACAGCAGCAGACATGGAAAACCTTCAATTCTGGGAGCTCTGTGAGAAAAATATTTTTAGGTTTTTGTTTTGTTTTGTTTTGTTTTAGTGGTGGTGTGGGTTTGGTTTTTGTTTGTTTGTTTGTTTGTTTTTTGTGTTTTTTTTTTTTGGGGGGGGGGGTTAGCAGTTTAAAAGAGCGCCAGCTGATGAGTTGGAGACCAAGACAGAACCCAAAAGCAAATCTTTCCTTTCTCCTCCTGCCTTTAGTCCAAGTGCCTTCCAATCACCTAAAAGAAAATATATTACACAGAGCTGTGGTTTCATCTTTGTAGCAGGATCAGTGCAACCAAATTTTCCTCTAATAAAAACCTTGAGCCTTTTCTTTTTATGAATCATGAAAACTGCAGACTCCTTTGTCACTCCTGAAACAGAGCAGGAGGTTATGTCTAGGTGTACAAAGAACAAATCAGACCCATTCAGTAACCAAATCCAATCCCATCCTTTTCTTGCCCCACTTTCAATACCCAGAGAGCTGCACAAGGTGTGGGCTGCAAAACAGGATGGCCAAAACTGCACAGTCCAGCAGCGCTAGTAACAAAACTCCTTTTCTACCTGTGCCAAAGGGATGGCGGCAAATTGGTCAGTCCAGAGCACAGCATGGGGGCTTGAGGCAGGGAGGAGGAGAGATGGAGATGTGCTTTTGGAAAAAAAAACAAACCTGGAGCACAGTAACAGGAAGAGGGGGAGATCAGAAGGAAAGAAACTCATGTTTACAGAATCACAGGATCATTTAGGTTAGAAAAGGCCTCTGAGATGTGTGGCTGCATTATTGTAATTAATGTCATTACTAATTGTTCTTCTGTTTTATTAGGGTGTCAAGAATATAGAACACATAGTTAAGAGTGGCCTGTTTTGTGGATATGAAAGATTTAATCTGTTTAGATGCTTGCACCTGTGGACAGGACAGCATGCCTCCCTCACAAGTGGTGGTGTCTGACCACTGAATTGTTTTTTAACAAAATTTGTGGCTCATTTTATAAGTCTAAGTTACTACTATAGGCTAGGAAATTTTCGCAGTATGCATTTCAGGTTTTATATTCAGTAGTCCTCTGTGACCTTTAGCTCTTGATCTCCTGATCATCTTTAAAATCTTTATAAAAGAGATTGTTCTTGAGATCTGTTGTGACATTATAGTTCAGCAGAAGTATTCAAACTGATCTAAATAATATAATGCAGAAAACATATAAGTAATTATTTAATTGTCAAGCTTTACAAATGGATGCTAATCCTAATGATTCACCAATTTGTAGAATTGGTGTAGGAAGTGAATTTCTATTAAACTTTTCATTTTACTTTCTCTATGCTTTTTGGCTGAATTCTCCATGCCTCATCCAGTACTGAAAACAGCCTAACCCCAAACCTTACAGCTTAACAGAATACATTCTTATTCTTAGTATGAGCAGAAAGAAGGATTATGAAATTTCCAGGAAGTTCTAGTTACAGAGTAATCAAGTTTAGGAACCTGTGGTTCTTAAGAATTGTTTCACCTCATCATTTATTTGCCCTTGTCAAAATATTAATAAATTGTTATACATAGTAGAATGTTTTTATGGGTTTTTTTTGGTTTTGTTATTTTTTTTTAATGGGAGTCTGGGAGTGAATTTATTTCAAAAGAACTGTCAGTTTTATTTTCTTTAAGTTGATCTTTAATACAGATCAATGTCTTTATTTTTTTTTTTTTGCTAATTAAAAGCTATATGTCCTCATGATTTTGTGTATTGTGATACTTTTAATTGGCAGCATATCTAGTGCTGCTTTTTTTAAGGACTCTGTTCCTGACAATTTGGAAATTAGAAAATTTGGATTTGTAGAATTTGTAATAAAAGTGAGGTATTTTGGAAATACAGTCTTTTTCTTGAGAAATGTATCTGTTATCGCTTAGCAGCTAAGAAACAAGCATTCTTTTTTTTTTTTTTTTGGTAGTTTTTCTTTCCCCAGCTGTATATAGGCTAAAGGATGAGTGTAGGTTAAATCTAATTGACAGAGAGTCTTAGCCAGCTCCCTGCAAGGGGCAGAAGCAAGGTGATCTGCAGCTGAGTACAATTAGCACTGGCTGTTAATTGCAGGAACAGGAGGTCAAGACATGATGCCAAGAGGCAGCTTTGTAGCAAAAGCAGCTAGTAGGGGAGAGTGACATTAGAGGTCATAAGTGATAAGGACTGGGTGCTGAATGGAATACAGATAGAAATGCACACTGGGGTTTTAGTCATTGGCTGTTTAATGCTCTTTCTTCCAGGTGGCCGTTGGTGTCCTTTGTTTTCTCAACATGTGAATCACAGCAAGAGTAGTTTTTGCTCAGTACTTCCAGTGGCTTCTGTGGTTTGCAAGACACAAAGTTATTTAGCTGGTGGAAGTTAGACTTTAATAAATGAAAATGGAGGCTCTAAGGCCCCTGGAAAGATCCGTTTTCCCCCTGTCTCTTTGCTTGGAAGAAGAAGGAATTAATATTAATCAAAATACAAGAAGAGTTCCCTTGTATGTTCCTCCTTTTAATAGGGAACGTTGAATTTTTCTGCTTCTAATGTAAGTGCCCAGGATTTTTAATGGAGAAAACCCAGTGATGCAGATCTTCATCTCTTTTTCCTTTTTGCCCTCTTTGAATTTCCAGGTATCTCATTCTGATTTGCTTTATTTGGCACAAGGCTAAGACTTTCAGAAGAGTCTTAACAGCTTAAAGTGCCTTGTTGTAAAAATTCCACAAACCAAGAAACTTTCACAGGGCTTGGTTTTTAGAAAGATGTTAATACAAGTTAGTGTATGTTCAACTTTCTAGAATTTCAGTCTTTTGAGTGTGAACATCAAGTAGTCCCAGTAGGACCAACTGATTTCAGCTATCCACACTCTACAAATAACTCCATTATAGGAGTTATAGGGCTAATTTTATCATTATTGTAGAACAAAACCTTCAAGATCCCATTGATAATGTCACTGGGGAATCTGAACAATATAGGAACCAAAAGGAATTTTTGGAGCAGCTGGTGAGGCATCAGCTCTTTTGATGTAGGAAACATGCCCTTGGCAAGAAACAAGCCTCTTCAGGAGAGCTCTTCATCCCTTAGGAATTTGGATGCAAAGTCTTCAAGCTGAAGGCTTCTACAGAAATATTTTGGTTGTTTTCTTTCATCAAGACCCCACACACAGTCACAAAACAACTCCTTGTTGCAAGTCTGAGCTCACATTTGGCTGTGTGGCTGTTGTTTTTTCTTTGGTTAATCGCACAGAGAATGCCACCCTTGTTCTGCCATGCAGGATGACTGGCATTTACAACAATTTTTCAACCTTATTTGCTTTGTTAGAACAATCAAATTTTGCAAGAGTACATCGACTTTGACAGATTTTCATTCAATATTAAACCCTGTGAACTATTATGCTGCTCCATCTTCCTTGCAAGAAGGAGGATACTCATCTAATTCTTCCTTCTTTCCTGGCAGGGAATGAATCTTTCAAGAACCTGCAAATGGCAAAGAATCAATGCTCAGCTCCACTGAGGAAGTGTAGGTTCATTTAGTTGCCTTCCAGCTTAAATCAAGACACCTCTAAGATTCCTAAATGCAAGTCTTCCGGTGGTGAATTTGTCATGCAAGAGAATTTACAGAGTTGTTTTCTATGAATACAGAGTCAGGTGGCTGCAGTAACAATCCACCTTGTGCTTGAGCTTGTCATAAAAGAAAAAGTTGCTTTCATCTGAATTACAGGAAAGACTTTAAAATATAGAAGGGAAAGAGATAAAAAGACAAAGTAATATGATTTTTAGGGATACTGAGAACAGCTTTTTATTGTTTTTCCCTTCTTCTTTTAATTTTATTGTATTTACTAGAAAAGAAGGTACTTGGGGAACAAGAGAAAGAAAATTCAAATTTTAAGGGACTCTGACACTATTTCTGGATGTTAGAATCTGTCCTGAGTAGCTGCACAGGAATTTCAGGATGTACATTCTATAGGAACTGTGAAAATAATACTTCTCAGTGAAAAAGTCACAAGAGTCAATTATTCATTTTTATTCATAGTTATTAATGAATATTCATTAATTCACATTTATTAATTTCATTAAGAAAATGTAAACATTTCTGTCTCTTCTGGCACTGGGAGAACAAATTAATATGGGTATAGTATTTTATCTTTGACCAATTGTGGTCTTTCACACAGCTCATAGAGAACAAAGGCAGTTTTTTTGGGTTTTTTAGAATTTTTTGAACTTTAATGAGTTTTCTGCTGGCCCTGTTCTGTGCCCTGTCTGCACTAAGGTCATACAATATAATCTCTGTGAGCATTGTAATGAGGTCTGTCCAGAAAATTAAAGATTATAATTTTATTTCCAAGTCCTAGCATTAAATGAAAAAACAATCAAACAAACAAACAAGAAAACAACAGATTAAAAGGACTTCATGGTTTTATTGCATGCTTAACTTCTGGATAAGAGTTGATTGATATTTCCTTCCCACTGACCAAAGCAAGTACTTTCATCAGCTGGCAATTAACCTTTAATAAATGCTTTCTTAAAATCAAACATTTATTTGTAACAGAGCATTTGAAATGTAAATACTTTGTGTGTTAGGCAGTTGGTTTCACAGAACTTTCTGATTCAAACTTTTATCATGCAGCTTTTAAGGGCTACAGTCACAAAGGGCAGCAAAGCCATGAAAACTCACAAAAGAAATACTAGAATGGAAATATTTCAGTGAAGTAGAAAACTTGCTGATTACTTGTTAAATGACAGCTGACAGTGAGATCAAGATCTAGATCTGGGTTCTGTGCCCTTAATCCCTGTGGGAAATGGCTCCTCTTGCCTCTTTGATATCTTGTTTCAGCCTGGCTCCAGTTCAAAAGCCACTCCTTTCCAATGAATGTGACATATGATCTGCTGCTGCTCCTGGGAGCTGCTGCTGGCTGCTGGGCTGTCATCTGCTGCAGCAGCTCGGGAGCACTGCATCAGCTCCAGGGTCCAGGAGTGGACACTCACTGCTTTGGAGTTTGCACTTCCTTGCAAAGGGAATCACTATTTAACACTCAGCAAAAGGTTAAGTTAGAGAGTCAAATCCTTTCCTGACAAAATATAGAAAGAAAGAAGTTTCCCTGAATTCTGGGAACAACTGCAGAGTTGTTAGAAGGCCTTCCAAGAAGGTCTCCAGTTTACGTTTTTAAAGCTGTCTTGCTTGTCCCAGAAACTGAGGAAATGACAGAATCTGCTGCCTCAGACTCCCTTGTGGAGGGAACAGAACCCCTGCAGGTTCCCTTGCAAATGCTGCCCCTGTGGCTACAGTAATCCCCTTGTAGCTGAATGTCTTGACAGAAGCTTTACCCAGCCAGTGGCACCATAGTACTCTTTCTGTTTCAAAATCACTCAGGCACTAAGAAAGAGCAGGAAGACATAAAAAGCCAGGTTCAGGTACACCCAGGGAAAACCTCTACTTATGTGCCAGGTTGGTTAGGTAATAGCCAGAATATAAAACGCCATAAGCTGTGAAAGCTGCAACAGCAACTTCCTTCATCATTGTAGTGTTGCTGTGCAGATTTGTTCCAACACTAGAATAAACAAGGCTCTTGTCAGTGCGCAGTCCCACTGACAAAGGCCTCAACCAGGAGGATGCTCCTGAGCGAGCCCCAGGGCTGCTCTGACACTGAGGCCTTCCGTGCACCAAGACAACCTTCTGATGTCACCATGACCACATGGCAACCATGCCCTGACATCACAATGCAAGCACTCTATATTAGCCTTTGAATTTATGCAAAGTAAAAACCAACCTTCCATATAGCAAATGCAAAATAGCCGGGGAACTTCTCCTCTGTCACAAAGCAGCACAAATTCCCCTCGTGGGCAAAACCCTGTTTTTCGAGGGATCAGAGAGTAACTTCAAGATTGCCCAAAGTACCTACAGCATGTACCCCAACTGAGCACTCAGATGGCACCAAAGCAAAGGAAGCTAGACCAAGAAAAAGGCCCAAAGCATTGTACAGGATCAGGAGAGAAGGCAGTGTTGGCGTAACAGCTGAAATAATTCCTAACAAATCTACCCATGTATTTGCACAATTGTTGGACATGCCCAGAGCTCCTGTGTGCCTAAATCTCTGCCTTTGTTCCCCTTTGGAGGTAGTTGAACTGGCAGCATCTTCCTGCCAGCAGGAGCTGCTCCAAGTGGGCAGTGCTACTGGTGGTGCTGATATCCAGAGGCTTCTGTGTCCCAGGAGAAGCCAAGGCAGGAGCGGCTTGAAAGGTGCTGGCGCTGCTGCTGCTCTGTGCCAGAGAGCCCCAGCTGGGCAGGGTGGGGTGCTGCAGGCTCTTTCTCCTGCCAGAGCTGGGCACACCTGGGAACAAGGCATGGCAACTTGTGGGGAAACCAAAGGGTGTGTGGGGGCTGCATTGCTCAGCACACACCCAGGCCACCTTGGCCCCCAAAAAGGTGATCCAGAGGAAGTTGGCTGAAAAATGTTTCATTTTGGCCTTTCTTACCTGTTCACAGAAGTTGCCAAAATGAAAGTTACCAAGCAGGGTCTGATCCCTGCTGCCAGCTCAGGGTTAGAATGGAGGCATTTGTTTATTTCAGTACTTGCTGCATAGGGAATCACTCCCCTTATACCTGCACATCCTGCAATCTCACTTCCTAGTTTGTATCCATGGAACTAAGACATATTCAATACTTTGCTGAGACTCACAGGCTAAACATTACTCCAAATGATCTGACATATTTTAATCACTTCCCAGAATTTACTGACATCAGAATAGGAGTGTCCTGTAGGTCCCTGGTGGTCATTGCCACAGGTTCAGGAGGAGACCCATGCACAAAATATTCTGAGATGCAACTGGGCTTGCAGAGTAAATTTATTCCACTAGTTGCGTTAGCAAATAATACCAAGCCCTGAATTCCCAAAAATCCACTGAGCCGGAGAAGGAGATGGAGCATGGTGCTCGGCGGCAGGGGCAGGTAGGCACTGCCAGGACATGCCCTGGATCAAAACGGTGTGCATCTCATCCTTCTCACCCCTCCAGACCAGAACCAGGACTTATATCTCCTGCTGAGGAGTGGAATTTCCCCACTTACAGCATCAGCTCACACATGGCCGGCACATGAGATGAGGCCACGATGGCTCCCGATACCACGGCCATGCCAACAACGGCTCCATTATGCATTGCTCCCCTTTCAAACCTCAACTGCCCACCGATTGACCAATGCATTGTTTCTCGTTCAAGGGGGTCCTGGGTTGACTATATGATGCTTGTATCCCCAGCTGTCTGTTCTGCTTATGCTGAATAATAAGTTTTACACCTTAAGACTTGTTCCAAGAGCGAAGGAGGGAGAGAAGAAGCACAGAGTTTGTTTTCAGAAGCGGCATTCACTCCTCCACATTCCTGCTCCTGGACTGTGTTGTCTGCGGATGGACAGACAGCAGGACAGAGCTCTCCTTTGCTTTTAGTTAGTTTTAGCTAGCTGAGGCAAAGAGGTTCCCTGGACTGTGTTTTTTTCCTCTTCTTTGGACCTGTTTAAACCTGCTCTGAACTGAACCTCAGAGGAGCACCGGCAGCTCACACCTGAGCCCCACAGGGCCGGGCCTGGGCCGTGGCATTTTCCAGCACCGGAGGGACTGATCAGAGACTGAGCAAGCTGAGCTACAGCCCATGGAGGGGACTGTCTGAGTTTGTCTTTCTTTTGGAGCAGCAAGAGGTTTTCTTGTTTAATATTGTTTAGGTTTTCTTGTTTAATAAACAGTTTTGTCCACTTTTCTCCAAGAAGGTATTTTTCCCGAACTGGTTGGGGGTAGGGGCCGATTGAATCAACTTTCTAGAGGAACCCCTTTGGGGGTTCTTTCCCTTTTCTCTTTGCCCTGAACCAGGACCAAGTGTCAAGTTCCCACCCATTAAACAATACACTTTTCTTCATTGCCTTGACAACCTGCTCAAGCATGGATCAAATATATCAGGGCCTTGGACAAACTCCGGTCCCAGACACAGTTGTCTGAGAAATATTCCATTCCTCAAATTCTCCTTTGCTCGTCAAGAGCCTCCTAAAAACACTCTCTTCCCTTTGAATGCATTCCAGCTACCTTCTTAGCAGGACCACTCTCTTT